>MUZC01002910.1:514733-531273 GCA_002072015.1 Radix auricularia
TCAAACTTTTTCGTATCAGACCACCGGCAAGAATTTTTCCATTTCACCAGGTACCATTGCATTCTTTTCCCGTTTTGACATGATTTTCTCTGTACTTATTTGATTGCATTTTGAGCCCCTACACAGCTTAAAGCCCTAAAAGATTAAGTATGAATTCGGATTGTTTTATATATTACATTTTTTTTAAAATGTGTAGTTGCCAGGGCATAGCAGACAGCTAACGAACAATGCCGCGGTAATGTAAAAACCCATTGATGTGATTAACCTTCGCGATTAAGCTTGCGAATGTGACTATTGATATTACAATGATAATTGCATTGTTTATAGACCTAGAATATATAGATACAAGACAATTCCTCAAATTGATTTCGATCTTCTAATGACAGTTTCCCTTCTAAGTATATGCACATCAAAGGTATTTGATCTAAAATTATCACATTGATATCACATCTCATGTTTTCTAAAAATTATTAGGTATGCGCTGGAATAGGAAAATGGCCCATTCTGTATGAACCCCACATTTGTGCAGGAAAATAGCGTGTCATCTTGTGCGTCCCAGACAAAATGCAGTAATTCTTGCAAGTAGAGGACTGAAATACTATGACATTATTAAAATATCCAACATTATCATAACTTTAAACTCCGAAGCTCACAAGTTTGTTTGTGTTTTTGTTTTTTTTTCAATTCCTTTTTCTTCAGGATTTTACGTACGTCACACAACAGTTGTAAATATAATGTCAGCAATAAAATATCTCATTTTGGGTAAAAACGGAACTCTTGGGGGTAATGCTAAATCATTGTGGGCATAGAAAAATTTTTTTTTAAAAAAGGAAATTTTTTAACATCCTTAGATTATATTTTACTTTAATGCATACAAATTAAGCTTTGACTGTAAATCATTACTTGTAACTTCTTTGTTTATTGAAAAAAAAGTTATTCTAAAATAAAACTTTAAAAAAATAATATCATGGGTGTCAAAAGAGAATTTTTGGGGTGTAGTGCAGACTCATTTAGGATATAACATCCACTACACTCCACTAGATATATTCAAATACGTCATGTGTACGTTTACGCTTGGAACATATGCCCACTATTGAACCGGTTCCTTCCAGAAAATGCATTCGTTAAATTTGTTATCTGTGTAGATTCCTTATTTACGTACTATACGAAGACATCTGAATCCAACCTACTTTCATTTATAATGACAAAAGTGACAATAATCTTAATCAACATGACTTGACTGTATCAAGTATCCTTTCTCTCAAATTTAAAATAAATGCATTAAAAACTGAGTTCAGAAGAAAGTTGTTTTGTGCTCCTCTCGAATAGCGATGTCGAGAATTTGGATGCATTCAATAAAGTTGGTGAATACTTTTGACTAATTTTAAATGGACACATTTATTGTTATATTTAGAATGGCCAGAGGCGTATGACCAAAAACCAATCGAAAAGCTATATCAAACTTAAAACTGTTGTTATTGTATCAAATAGATTCCCTTCCCCCCAGCCACCGCCCAAATGGATATTCGGTGTCGTTTTGACTTTAAATATCTACATATAATCATATTCAGATCTTTTTAGACACATGTCCTGTTTGTAAAACTCACCAGTAGCAGTTTCGGGGGGAAAGGGGGGGNGGGGGGGGGGGAATAACCGACCAAAAAAAAAGTTCGCAGACTCCTGCCGCGAGTGAACCAACTGCGGTTACATCACAAAAGCTTTGATGTCAACATTAAAAGACGCAGGGTTACAATTTCCCATGTTCTCTTGTGAATTCTCAAACTTAAGAATTATAATTATATTTAATTTTAGTGTTTTGTTAACTTACGCCAACCGGCGTCTGATAGCCTATCGACCAGCACTTTGAGAAGCATTGAATATTTTTTTAAAGTCATTAAATACATTTTAAGTGACCAAATATTTCAGTGGAAGTTTTATTTAAAGTTACCCTTTCGATATGACGTCACATTTCTTCAACCCCCTCCCTCCCCCACGTCACGCATCGTCACAAAAGTGTGACCCCCCTCCCCCATAGGTGCGTGACGTCATTTATGGACGGCCCCATATGTGTTTAACAAGGAGGTATGGACCAGAAGAGGCAACACTGGGATGAAGTTAAAAGTATAGAACTAGGATTCTCTTTGCAACAGTCTATCAACATTATTAAAATAAATTAAACCTAAGAAAAAAAAACAAGTTTATTAAATCTCTCATTCCTTACATATTTCTCTCATGTACAACAAAAAAAAAAAAAAGATTTCAACTTGATTGAGTGGTACATGACTGTATTTTGAATTTTTTTTATTTATTTGAAGATGATGATATATATGTCTTGAAAAAATCACTTGAAAAAAACATATTTTATTAACATTGTTACTATTTGAATTAATTTTTAAGGTAGATATTAACTCCCTTAACCACTTTAAGACCATTAAACACAACAATAACATGTCAACAAGCAATGAACATTTTTTATTTAAGACTCACACTGGTGAATTATATCTTTAGTTAAGTGGTGATATAGATCAGGCAGTGGGGAAAAAAGAGTGTCAATCAAGCAAAAAAAAAAAAAAGTTTAATGACAAAATGTTAACAAATCATGTTACTCATAATAAATAAATGATTCACCACTGCTCTTTTAAGTCTTTAGGATGATACAAACTAAGTCACCAACAGATTTTTGTGCTTGTCATAGATCAAAATAGTATTGAAATGTTCAAAATAATGACACATTGAAAAAGTTATATATTTCCATGTCACATAAAAATTTTGAAAGTTCACTACTCACGCATACATTTTGAATGGTGAAGAAACTTTCAGCAGTTACAGGTTATTATCTATAACATTCAGTAAATCAGCAGACACAAACAAAATAGCATGCTAATAATTCAAAGTACATTTTATCTTTATTGTAGTGTTATAGGGTTCCTGAAAAATTAGACTCCTCTGTTTTCTAAATCTTTAACCTTGTAAATTCTGACCAACCAATGTTCTGTGGTATATGCCTCCTCAAGAACATCCAACTCAAAATCTTTATTGCCAATCTCAGTATTACGAACTCTGTCATAACCGGTTGGTTTACCTGTAAAATTTAAAATATCAAATGTATCATTTGCTGAAATATTTTTAAGACGCTTTATGTGTGTAACTACCTTAAATATAAATTATGACTTTTCATTAACCTTTAAATGCACCATAAGTTTGTAATGCGCATCTCTATAGTGCTCTCCTTAGAAATGAAATCACAGAAAGGAAATACTCGTCAGTGCGTGAAAAATCCTGTATTTGTCTTCAGGCAACTCTTATTTTTGAAAATGAATTCAGTATGACTATAATAACTAATACAGTTTACGCAATTTTTTAAATTTCATAACCAGTTGATTGCAATACGGGATTGAAGTGGAAGTTTTGCGAAAACCTTCTGGGGCATTGAAAGTTTATTGTAAGTTGCATGTCATTACTGGTACCATTAATATAATGACTACGTACCACCCTCAGTGTAAACAGAGCCAAATCTGTAGTAGCACATTTTGTACATAAGGCAATTTAAAAGAATGGGTGAGCCCTCCTTGTCTACTCTAAACTCTCCTTGTGGTGTATAGTAATCCCACTCTTTGATGTGACTGCCTCGATCAGTGCTACCTCCAATACGAACCATCCAGAGGAATTTGTTGATATCTAAGATTTAAAAAATACATATATGGTTTTATTTATTTGACCTAACAGTATAAGTTATTGTGAAAATTGTCTCAATTATTAAATTGATAGAACAAATTCAATAGGTTTAACCTTTAACATAGTAAAAATGAGATAATACAATTACCATCTGAGGAGTATCCAGTTAATCCACCAAATATAACCAGCACATAATTTACATCTAACTCTCTCATTATTTCATAAGCTTTTTCCTCTGAAGATGCCATGGCCTGAAGTTAATGAAAAGGAAATTTTCATTAAACTTAAATGCTTCAGTCTTATTCCTTTTAATTATTTTAATATGACAAACAGCAAATCTAATATTCCATTTTCATGGGGGAGAGAAAAATGATTACTCTGTTCCAATATTACATAAATTAAAGGGTATATTTGGAAAAATATTTTGTACCCCAAACTGTTTTTCATCTGCAGGCATCATCAAATTAAAAATTTACAACTCATAAGATATTTTAAAAAAGGAAAAGATGACTCTTTTTTTCTCCCACATTGTTTAAATGTGGATAATAAAACGGTGGGAAAACGTATCATAAAAATACTTTTGTATAATGCATAATTAATAAGTAAAGAAAGAAAATAAAAAAGTAAAGAAAGAACATAGAAAAGTGTAGAGGAGCACTTCGTATAACAATTAACTTTAGAGTAGACTAAAGATGAATATGGTTTATTAACTTTAGAAATTAAGGCTTATCTTAAGAAATTTTAAAATGTTCTGTGACTTTTTTTATTGTATTTTTTTTAAACAAGATTACAGCAGGTACATATTTTGTCTATGTAAATCTAAAGAAAAAGATTACGTTTCACGGACAGCAAGAGTAAGCCTAAACTGAGTTTCCCTACCCACTACTTCACAAGACAAAGCTTTAAATCACATTAATTTACAGCTAGAGAGAACAGTTCAGGAAAATCTTTACAGAGAATGAATTAAGACATTCCAGAACATCAAAATCATGATAACTTTTAACTGTAAAAAATACACATTGTCAAAAAATGAAAACTTACCTGGCCAACTCTTGATATATGCGTATTGTTCCATGTATTATTATCCACCAATATCGTCCTGTTAGCCATAGCTGTTATCTGGTATCCGTAATCCCACCAGGACATCACTTTAGCATCCTAAATTACAAAAGAAATAGGCAGAGGAAATATGTGAATTGCATTATCTTTAATGTAAAAGTTAAATTAAGAGTAACATTAACACATTTGTTAATTTTTATTTTTTCAGTTACAATTAGATAATCCTTACTTTTACCCATTAAAAGTAACTTAAAAGACATTGTGGCTGCCTGTTAGTTGCTTCAGTGGATACTAAATTATTGGTCAAATATTGATATTTGAATTGTTGAAATTCATGTCACTTGTCCCTTCACAAGGGCTAAATGAAAAATAAAGCCTATAGAAAATCCACAGATGAGCTCTAAAGACAACCCAGAAAAACCTGACTGAAACAGTATCATTGGTATTCAAAATAAGTCTTGGTGATTTCAGTAACTGTTTGACTTTTGGTTAAAGACTTGAATGGTAGTGTGAGCAGTCAAAGAATATGAGAACTTAAGTGTGATGCTGGCTATTCTAATGGTAATTTGAGATCAGATCATGGTACTATTAATATTACCTCAGGGGTGTTGTGTCTGAGCCAGTAATAGGCCTCTCTGAAATCATCAAAAATAATTCTGCTGCCGTCACCACCTCGAGCTGAGAGAACAATTGAAGGTGAAGAGTAGGCTTCTGATGTGACCCATGTGCAGTGATAGGTGTAATACAGCAGAAACACGGTCATCAAACAAACAACACAGGTAGCAATCTGTGGAATAATGATAGATAGATTGGAATATTTGTTAAATTCAGCAACACAGTGTTTTATTTACCTTTTCTTAATACAATAATAAAGGTAAAGGTACAATTATTAAATATTGAAACATTCAATAGATCTATATTAAAACAATATTCATTTAAGAAGCACACATTCAAACTTTTACAAAATTCAGTGGTAGCAGTGGCAAAAGAACATACATTAAAATTTGTTTTAAAACAATTTATTAAAACATTCACAAAAATAACTAAGGTAAGTGCAGATGTTTAATAATATTTTACAGTATCTGGTAGAGCAGTCGAATCTTGTAGAATGTAGACAACGACCTTGATGAACTTCAATAGCAAAACAGACATTCAATGCAGACGTCATCTATGACACGTTCGTAAGCCGACCCCCCAACCTTTTTCCCTAGATTTTGTCCCCCCCCCCAAAAGAGTCGGCCTTAGAATGAGTAGAAAATACTTAAATATTGTAACTAAAATCTCATTTAGAAAGGTATGTTTTAGTAATCACCTACCTCATTCTTAAGTGGATAGTTTGATTCAATTTTTTTGGCTGATTTTTTTTCTTTTCTCATGGGATTGTCCAAGTTTTTCATGTAGGTTGTCAGAACAGCTGACATTCCAATGCCACCAAGAACACACATGACAGGGGCTAAAACAAGCATGAGACGAACCATCACACCCTGTTTTAGAGAAATTATTATGACATATAATTTACATAATTAACGTAAAATAATGCAAGACAAAACTTTAAAAGTCAATAGAATCATTAAAAATATATTTCTAGGAAAACCGTACAACTATTGCTGTTAATATTAATCACAGATATATAGATGATGGAATACATGCAGACTACATTTTAGTGCGTGTTACTTACAGCAAAATAGATACTGGTGACACCGTACATGATGATGAAGATGTTGGCATCTGTGAGTTTCACAAAGCAGTAATACAGACCCACAGGGAACAAAAACATGAGAAGCTGCAGGTCAAAATAGAAAGAGCTCCAGGTGGTTGGCTGATGCTCAGAGACAGAGGCAATAATAGGGATGTTATTTTTAGCATAGGAAGGATCCAACAGGGAGTAAAAACGACCAGTCCATGGAGCAATTTCTTAATCATTGTTAAGAAAAATATATTGAAATTTTACTAATTGTCCTTAAGCCGAAGGGAAGAGAAAGATTTGACTTAATTAAAAATTGAGATTAACATTAAATAATAGAAGTTTATCAATTATAATTTAAACTAGCATGTTATAACTTAAAAGCTGTATATCTATTTTTTGTGTTATAGCCAGAAATTTTATCTTGAATTTTCGTGTGTGGAAACAGTGTATTTTAATGACATCAATAATTAAATAGCTTGGTTTAAAAAAAGTTAAAGTTAATACATTTTAAAAATATTATCCGTACATATTCTTAATACAATCAATCAAAACTTGACATCAATTACACTTCAGAATATAACTCTAAGATTTGTAAAACTTATAATAGACTCAATAGTTAAAGGATACTGCCAAGAGCTGTGGCCACTGCGGCGGCAGCAAACACTAGAGTTCCCACAAACAACACCAAACTCTTGAACAAAATGTTGAAATGTTCACGGGACATCTTGGAACGGAGGAAATCAACAAAGGCATGAATCTGACACAAGCCAAACACACCCAATGCCTATAAAAAGAAATAAAAAAAGAGTTTTTAAAAAATGTCATTCTCTTTTAATAATGCTTCATTACATTTCTTAGATGAGCAAAATCAGTTTCCTATCACATAGCATAAACAGTTTATCACTAGAGTAGCAACTCCCAAGATTTGAATTCGATCCTTATATACAAAATATCCCATGTATTTTTTTTCATGTCATTTATTTTTCTAAAAAATTTGGTTATATTTTTGGCTAAAAAAGAAAGTTAGTGTATGTTATTAAAGTTTACTAACATAATTATTTCTACCCAACCTCCTGCAGATTAGAAAAAATTTGATCAAAAACTAATGTACTGTTTTTTATACGATATATTAAAAAGTTAAAACCTTACAGCCATATGTTCACTTGATTGTACTGGCTGAAATCCTACAAATGAAATTTGCATAGACAAGATGGTTCCAAGGCAGTAAACCTGTAAGACACAACATGACAGAATGATAGTTAACAATTAAAAACAAAATCACAACAGAAATAAATCTAGCAATATAACTAATAATACTAAATTAAATATAAATGATGTGCAGTGGAATATAGGGTGTATCCCAACACAGTGTTCTATGTTTATTTTCAATTCATTAAAGATTATGTGCCACAAACAATGCGGTAAACCAACCACTTCTCTAACAAATAAAGGTATTCATGTATGACATCTGTCCGTCTACGAAAGACGATAGATTTATCTTTATTATTTGCAGCTCTTGGTGCGGTTGATGAGACCAATCCTTGAGTGGCAGTCTCTTCTGCAATTTTCACACACGAATGTAGTTGGGTAGTGTTGCCTGGCCTCTTTATCCTCGCTTTTTTTCCAACTGCTTCTTCCCCAGTTTGCTTCTCTGCTCTTAGTGATCCTTCTTTCACTATAGCCCGCCATGTGGTCCTATCCTCAGCCAGGTTTTCCCAGTTTTGTATGTCAAAAAGGTATTCATATAAAAAAATATATTAAAAAACTAAAGGTGTCACCCTACCGTGGAATAAGCCACATAGATGCGATGGGAGAAGCGCCCAGTGATCATCAACATCAGGACATGAAGGGGAATCAAGTTGATCAGGAATACATAGCCTCCCCATGAGGAAACCTGGAAACATTTTTTAAAATTTATAATTAGTTCTACAACAAAAATTGTTAAAATTAACAAGTCAAATTATAAGAGCAAAATTTAACTTAAGATATGACACATTTCTTTTTAAAGAAGTAAAATCTGCAGTAAAAAACTATCATGTATAATATTTAACAAATCAAACATATTTTTTTTAAAAAATTGAGCTTACCATGTAAAAGTATGCAAGTGCGCACAAAGCACCCCAGAAAATGGAACCAGTCTTCACTGATTTAATCCATAGAGCATAGGTAAGCAGCATGCAGAAAATGGCAATCCCCTCATTATCATAAGATCCAGCTACTGATCTGGAAATATAGCCGGGGACAATGGCCAACATAGATGCAGCAAGAAGACCTGCAGAGGCATCCTTATTTGAGGAGAACGAAAACACAAAGATATTTTTAAAAGGTCTTCATGGTTTGATGAAATTAATAGAGTGGGGAAGAACAGTAACAAAAAAAATTAATTTTGTGTGATCGTTTTCGTTTTTATATTTTAAAACATAAATAATAAATTTTATATTTTTATCAAGTTCATAGCAATGTTTTCAAAGTAATTAAAAATACAAACCCTGAGTTCCTTTGTGAAATAAAACGTTACAATAGTAGTAAAGCTGGAGAACAATGGAGCCAAAAATACACACACATTTCTCACATCAATGGTCAGGTGAAAAAAATTCATTACATGATATATTAAGGCAGATGTCACCATCAAACCTGCAAAAAAAGAATGCCAAAACTGCTATTTACACTTTACTATAAATACGAATTCAAAATATTCAGCAAGTTAGCAAATTACCAAATAAATCTGGTTTGTATACATCAGCATCAGGACAATAAATGAGTTACCAAAACATAGGCACAATTAGAAAAATCATTTTTAAAAAGTTATAACAAATCCCAACAGATTCTGTGATTAAATAACTCAGAGAATAAAATCAACATGAAGATCACTGACCTGGGTAAATGGTGCCTCCAATAATTCTCCCAAGCGGGTACCAAGCCCTATCATCAAACCAGTTGTGGAAGTTGTAAAATCCTTCATCTGCTAGAAATCTTGTGGTACGGTAGTTGAAGTAAGGATCAAACTCATGAATAACACTCTCAAATCGCAAAACAGAGAAAAGCCGAGTTGAAAATGCTGAGAATGAGAATTTTTAAAAAATATTTTTTTATGATAGTGAGCTGACTGAAAAATATTTTGACATTTTTTGAGGGGTTACACTGAAAGTAACTGGATTTTAAAAAAATAACAAGGAGTGTTAAAGATTAATTAAATTTTAATATTTGACTGTTACAAATAACTATTATTAGTTAAGTTGTATGAATGAAAAGATGTCTGTAGTTTAAGAATATGTTTTTTATTTAAAAAAATAGCACTTTTTAGTTTATCTCTCTATAGCATCTGTATCTGTCTGGATTTGTCAACATCCATGTGCCACCAAAGTTCAGCCCAGCCATCGCTGACAACACTCCCTGTGTTTAACAGCTCAGTAATACGAAACAAAGTCGGAACACAGCAAGAAAACACCTAGAGGACTGTGCTAACATACACTTAGGTGTTTACTTTTACCCTAATAAACATAAAGTTAAAAAGACTTTAATAAAGTCTTTTTTTTTTAAAATGACACGCTTTAATTTACATATAAAAAGTGCACTAAGAAGAAGAAAATACAAATATTCTATGATTACAGGTGATATCCGTGAAACCGCCCACTCCAAATAAAGGGTGGGCGTTCATCACAACTTATTTCTCTTTGCAACTATTCTTATGCATAAATATTTCTAATTAATATGATAGTAGAATGTATGTGATCAAAGTTATGAAACTTTTATTAATATTCATACAAATGTGTATTTATATTTCATAGCTTTGTACATGATAAAAAAAAGTATTAAAAAAAAGAGAGCTTACACAAAACTGCTGCAACAGTTAAAATAACCATTTTCAGCAGAGTGTCCTGCTTTTCTGGAGCCATGCGCATGAGCCATTGTAAGCCCCAAGCACCTTGTGTTTTCTTCATGATGCCTTGTCTGGCAGAAAGCTTACCAAAATCCTAAAAAAATAATAACAAACAACAAACAATAAACTAAATAATAAAGATGGCCAAGATCTAATTTAAACAACAACATACAAAGACCTAATTAACAAAAATTTGTATTAAAAATTTTCATTACCACATACTACAACAATTTAACACCTAAAAATGTAACTGGAACAAATACGACAAAGAATTGATTTGGATGCATTAATAAAACTTTTAGTATATGTCACTGACTTTGTATACCAAAATTAATAAAAGTGACTTTTCAGTTTTTAATTTGAATCCCAACTTAAGTTTAAGGAACAAATCTTTTTAAATATGATTTAGTTACTTCTATTCGAAATCTTAACAAAAAAATAACATTTAAAAAATAAATAAAGCAAAAAGGCTTAGACCTGCCAAATATTTAAAAAGAAGGGAAATAAGTCAGAAAGTATATCAACATCAGTAGTCAACATAGCTTAATTAGACTAATTAAAATTATGACATTTAAACCTAAAGGGTTTAGAAAAATATGGACCAAACCCAATTTTCCCTTTAAGCTGTGCGGCTGCGCAGATATCTGACAGACACCGCGCAGCACTTAAAAATTACTGCACAAAAAATGGATGCTGTGCCAGTTTGGACACAAGGTTTTTTTACTTTGCACACAGTCGGAACATTAACCAAAACTATATATCATAGTAAACAGTCCACCAAATGGACTTACATTTTGATAATCTGGACAGATCAAACTATTGAAATCTTCTCCTGCAACTATTTTTTACCAGAAAAACTGTGCAGGGTGATTTACAACTCTTATAACTTATACTTATTAAAAAAATGACAGGCAGGGTGACCATTAAATCTTTGAAGATGAAATCAATGATATTGCAATAGCATTACTAAAATAATTTCTGGATGACCTCATATTAAAAAAAAAAAGCAAAATACACAAAGTGTTTAAAAAAATAGCCCTTTAAATGGAGCCAAATCCAACCAGCATTTAGAATCTGAAAACGCAATGGTCAAACACCTTCAATAAAAATGAATGTTTACTGTTAATGATAATGAAGTATTGAAAGTCTATAACTGAACAAATAAACAAAAATCTTAAAATAAACTTAAACCCTTAACAAGACATTCACTACCTTACAAGTACAATCAACAAGGAAAAAAAAGATGGGCAAAGTCGACAAAGATACACAAAACTGATAAGTGAGTCAAAATTAAAATAAAATTTAAATACCTGTGCCTGTGCACAAAGCTTTAACATCCCCATTATAAATTATATAATTTTATAAAATAAATTTGAGGCACATTCAGGCTAATACGAGTTACGCTGACCGCAGCGTCGCGTCTCTTCCGGTTGCTATGCAGAAGAGTTGCTTCCCTTGAATTTTGTTGTTTTCTTACGTATTTATTACCTCCCCTTGCTGTAAAATGTAAATAATATGTCTATTGTCATAATTGCATTTGTATTCTTGCGCGCAGCGCGCTTTCGGTAAATAAATTAAAACAAAAAGAGGAGAGGCATGAGGGGAGAGATTGTAGAGGAGGGCATAATTAAATATTAAATTAGAAATTAATGTACATTAATAAAAATGGGGTGAAGGAAAGGAGGGGGGCTCTCCTGTTCATTTTTTTCCCAAGTATAAATGAGTATAATCTAAGAACTATTTCCTGTGCTCATTTAGAAAGAAAGGAGTGCTGCTAATTAACTGGCGGGCTTTTTTTTACAACATTTGCTTCATTTGCTCTGGGTGCACTCAGTAAGTAGCCTAAGTAGCCATTTTTTGTTATAATTTTCGGAAAATTGAAGATTTTAGGGTTTGGGTTAGGTATAGCTTTAGAATTCTCGGAATATTGAGGTCCCAGCCATCATTCAGAACCTCATCTCGAGAGTCCCAGCAATCATTCAGAACCTCATCTCGACGATCCAAGACAGTTCTTAGGTTAGGTTTAGTTATCAATTTCAGAAAATTGAAGAATTTCATTTTAGGGTTTGGGTTAGGTATAGCTATAGAATTTTAATAGTGGCAGCAGTGATCTAATGCGTGAATTTCTAAAAGGATTTAAAAAGTGTATCCCCCTTTGTTGTGATTCCGATGCCTGATCGGTGAGTACCCATTGTTTTCTTCATTTTTACAACTATTTTGCTTTTAAGTAAAACGCTAAAAAATACTCCTTAAAATATTAGAATGTGTCCCCCAATCCTTCGGCCATCTTGTTGCTATGGCACGGCACCGCCGGAAAAGTAATGTGAGCCCCGTGAATTTTTTTTTTTAATTTGCCGGTAGCTAAAATGACTGCGCAATTTTATAATCCCTGATTCCCCTACCCCTCTGATTTCACGGGGCTCGCACTACTTTTACGAAAGTCACGGCGGTCACGTGTCTTAGCAACAAGATGGCCGCCGATATTGGCGGTGCGGTCTACTTAATCAATTTTTACCCACATTCACATATGCTAACATTCTTCAGTAGTAGTAGTAGTAGTATGTTTAAGTAATAAAAAAATTAAGTGAAAGTGTTAGCAGCAAATCAGCAATCAGCAATGACTATCCTGATGCTACATAGTCATAGTTCCAGTCAGCTTAGGGGGAAATAGGATATGACATAATGGGCAAATGACAATCAATGGCCAATGGGCGGGGAAGAATTATTGTTTTCAATCCAATTCCCCACCCAACCCCTTCCCTACACACACTGCCCACACAAAGTCAGGCAAGGCTAATGCTAACATTAATATTTATTAATAACATACTGAATTCTGAATACTGTATAGGCATAGGTTTTACAATGATGTACACAGTACAGTCATGTACAGTTACAGTTCAGTACACCACAAAAGTGAATCAAACAAACAACGACAATGAAACAAGAGAGAAAAAACAGTATAAGAGATAAGACTTTTAAGTGAAAAACAATTGCAACTGACAATATATTATATTATATATAATGGCAATAGCCTCCTCAGTAGGCAATAGGTTATTTATAAATTTTAAGGTAGCCTAATGAATTCCGATATAAGTAAGTGATTCAGATCATAATTATTATTTATTTGTCAGTGATGAATGTCGACTTGGTGCCGAGTTTATCACCGCTAAAATCTTCTTTTTATTACATGAGTTATAAAATGCTGATAAAATATTTTTTGAATACTAAATTGAAATTAATTGTACAATTTAACTTACAAATGTATTTGTTTGCAACTTATTAGTCTTATTTTATTTACTATTTCTTTGACAGGTTGCAAAAGTTTCTACGTGTGTACACGACTACACACCGGCTTTTGTAAAGAGATGGATGATTGGTGGGTAAAGCGGAAGCGGATCTGTCAGTATTTCTTCATAACGAAAAACGAAAGATTCACTTTCATACTTTTGTATTGTTTACATTCTAATACACAACCACATGGCATGACTTAGTAACACATTTTTGCAGGTTCTAAAGCTAATTAAAAATAAAATAAACAATATAAAAAAGAGAGAAACGGAGGGTTTCAACATTAATTTATATTATGGGGAAAATAAAGAATCAAAGAAAGCGCCTTCACGATCAAATAAAAGAGCAGCAGCATGTACAACCTGGTCAGAGTAATAAAGCAGGAAAAGATAGAAAACGAGTGGAAGAAGACATGGTAGGCTTTTTAAATTTATAAATTTAATTAGTATTAGTAATTAAAAATATTAGGGGGTCATTCCATGTCAACTCAACCAGGGGTGTTCACCACACCATCTCAGATCTTCCTGAAATTTTTAGGGCGTGTAGTACATACAAAGTTCAGGAATTGCTGAAAATTTCAGGCCATTTGGATTTTGGTTAAAAACATTCTGAGATATGATTTTTTAAAGTTTTTAGGGCAGTCGCAAGTTTGCGTGACTTTCACATTTTTATGATGTTTGAATGTGAATATTTCAAAAACTAAAAGAGGTATCAGGCTGAAATTTTCAGTATTTACAGTAAAATTTACTCATTGTTTCATGGTGAGTTTAATGGTGTTTTTATCTTAAATGTAGCTTGCATACAGAATGCCCTAAAAACTAAAAATGTCCAAACATCGCACTTCATACAGTTTTCATCAATATTGGACACGGTATTGCCATGAACCAACAAGGCATGGAATGATGTTTGTTATATAATTAGTTAGTACAATATATTTGTTTATTATTTTGACAGAGAATTCTTGTTAATCAATAATAGTGTACTCATTGTGGGCACCCTTATGCATCATGGTCATCCATTTTTGCGCATATTGTGACCAACGGATGAGCATGTGGACAATAATTCACACTTTTCATATTTTGCACACTTGTTAAGCTTGGTAAGTCCTAGCTATGGTGAAAATTTCATTTTGGTGTCTTGATTCCTTCTTGGTTTTTACTGTATGTTCAGATTTTACGTAATTTTACTCTTTATGCACCAAAACGCGATAATCCGCGGTTTACCGTTTTTTAACCACAGCGCGATATTGCGCGACTCGATAGAACTCTCTTTAGAAAGGAAATTACAAAAAATAAACTCTTCAGTGCGTGAAAAACGATGTTATTGACTTCCGACAATGACGGCTCTTACAAAAGCTAGTGTTATCGTTCGATTCGCGAAGTTTTTTTGGAAGTTTTTACGTTTTTTTTCGAAGATGGGATTTTGCTATACTTAATTACTAATGTACTAGTACTAAACTACGGGTAAAAATAGTTTTAAACGCAAAACGGTCGTTCGGATACATAAAATAACCATTCTTATCCAGTCCTAAAAGATGACGTCAGTATGACAATAATAATAACATTAATTAAATTAATTATTAATATTTTTTTATTATAAATGGATTTTACGCAATTTTTTTCATAACCGGTTGATCGCAATTTGGGAAATTCTTATGACACTCAGGGGGAAGTTTTCCTAGAACCTTACGGCACATTAAGAGTTATTATTTTATCATTATTGTCCGAAGTATCATACTGATTTACTGATACTGATACTAGTGATACTGACGTCGACGTTATCTTTTAGGATAAGAATGGTTATTTTATGTATCCGAATGACTGTTTTGCGTTCAAAACTATTTTTACCTGTAGTTTAGTACTATTACTTAAGTAATTAAGTATAGCGAAATCGCATTTTCGAAAAAATCCGTAAAAACTTCGCGAATCGAGCGATAGAACAAGTAATGGAAACACCCGCCATTGACGGAAGTCGAAGACATCGTTTTGTAATTTCGTTTCTAAAGAGAGTTCTATCGAGTCGCGCATTATCGCGCTTTGGTAAAAACCGGGAAACCGCAGATTATCGCGCTTTGATGCATTAAGAGTAAAATTACATGAACTCTGAACATATAGTAAAAACCAAGAAGGAATCAAGACACCAAGATAAAATTTTCATCATAGCTAGGACTTACCAAGCTTAACAAGTGTGCAAAATATGAAAAGTGTGAATTATTGTCCACATGCTCATCTGTTGGTCACAATATGCGCAAAAATGGATGACCATGCTGCATAAGGGTGCCCACAATGAGTACACTATTAATGATTAACAAGAATTCTCTGTCAAAATAATAAATAAATATATGGTACTAACTAATTATATAACAAACATAATTCCATGTCTTATAGGTTCTTTGCAATACCGTGTCCAATATTGATGAGAAGTGTATGAAGTGCAATGTTTGGACATTTTTAGGGCATTCTGCATGCAAGCTACATTTAAGATAAAAACACTATTAAACTCACCATGAAACAATGAGTAAATACTGAAAATTTCAGCCTGATACCTCTTTTAGTTTTTGAAATATTCACATTCAAACATCATGAAAATGTAAATGTCACGCAAACTTGCGACTGCCCTAAAAACTTTAAAAAATCATATCTCAGAATGTTTTTGACCAAATGGCCTGAAATTTTCAGCTATTCCTGAACTTTATATGTACTACAAGCCCTAAAAATTTCAGGAAGATCTGAGATGGTGTGGTTAACAATTGTCAGAAAACTTGTTGAGTTGACATGGAATGACCCTAGGGGTAATCCTGCAGTATATTATTTCACAGCGAAATTTAATTTTCTCGTGAGTACTTACCTTTTTTAATTTACGAAGTGACTACTGCTACGACAAAGTAACGGCAGACAACCCGGGGGGGGGGGTGTGGCTGGTGCTATGTCATGTCTTAACGCCAGCCCCCC
>MUZC01002910.1:531284-546937 GCA_002072015.1 Radix auricularia
TCCCCCCCCCCCCCCGTATTGTCTGCTGTTACGACATGTCGTAAACAATTTGCTGCATTTCAATAATGCTAATACTAATACTTGAATACTAAACTATAGACTGTCTATAGTTCTCATAATAAAATATCATGATTACTAGCTGAAGTAAGCCTATTAATGAATTTTAAAGGTAAAAAAAAAAAGGTAAATGTCTAGTACTCCAACAGCACCGCCATTACCGGCGGCCATCTTGTTGCTATGGCACGTGACTGGCCCGGAAAAGTAGTGCGAGCCCCGTTAATTTTCCGAAAATTCTAAAGCTATACCTAACCTAGGGGTGTGCCGGATCCGTTTTTGGCAACCGTATCCAGTTCCGGATTTTCTTATGCGAAATCCGCCGGATTCGGATTATTCCGGATTTTGTCTGTTTCTATTTATATTAATTATAGTCTGTGTCTCATAAAGACAAAGAAAGCTATAAAAGCAAATGATCTCATGACCTATCGGCATTTTCTGATCACCGGTTTATAGTCTGTTTCCGGCATTCAAAAAACTTATCTGCGCATGCCGCTTAGTGAAGTGCATGTACCTATATTACGATCAGTGGCGGCGTTAGGTTAGCGCGGGGCCTAGTGCCAGCAATGACCCCGTGGGGCCAGAGTACTAGTAAAGATCGCTAAGCACCAGCATGCTATGGTATTTAAAAATATGAAATATCTTGATTAATGTGTAATTTTAATACCGCGTGTCACCTTTTTTTAAAAAGTTGTAACGGTGAAATGCTTTCAAAGACGTCTAGAGCTACGCTACGGACATTGACCTTCAAAAAGGATTACAAGAGTGCCTGTTTCGTTTCTTTACAATCGTTTCCAGCATACGTTCTACCATGCACTCTTTGGTTCTACATGTATAGGCTATTAAACAGGACGAGACATATTCAGGACCAAAACGCGGGGCCTGGGGCAGTCGCCCCAGTTGCCACCCCAAACGCGCTCCTGATTACGATAGGTATTTGAAAGACGTAGCAAAGATACCGGGTGATGAATCGGCCCACAAATTTGAGTTTGGTCTTTTAGTGACACTTTTCCTGCTAGAAAAAGGCATTTGATTACAACATTAATAGTACGGCGAGTGTGGCTCAAACCTTATTTGAACAGAAAAAACGGGGAGGGGAAATGTGTGCGCCGTAAAATTTATTTATTCTGGCGATTTGGCAATAGAAAAAATATGTTTAAAAAAAAAAATCCATTTTATCATCATTGTTTACTCCGTAGCTTTATAATTTTATTATTGATTTTAAAGCGCCATTTGACTGAGCTGACTGGCATCACACATAAGAGAGGTAAACATGGCGACACAACGGACGGTGCGAGGCGTTGGTTTTTTTAAACTATTGAAAAATGCCTCGCTAACTTTAACGCGCGATTGAACCGGTTCTCATATTTAGACAGGAGAACTACGAGTCCTCAAAATAAAATATTAAAAAAGACAATTAACCATCACTGTTAGCCGGACCTAAAAAAACGAGCGGTCTTAACAACCTTAGTATAAACTCCACTTCAATTTCAAGCATTCAATGTGGCGAAATATTTTGTAACAGCTGAGCGCCGCGGGCTGCGCCAAAGAGCGTTAGGTAACCAAGTGGTAACCGACCAGCCAATCAGAGATGGCGCAATGTCCCTGAAAGTATTCATAGATAGGCTAGGTCAGCACAGGCCTGCTGGTTTGACGCAATTTGATGGTCGTCTGCCGTGCTTAGTAAGGTGGCGGCCAGGCGCCTGGGCAGTATAGTTGCGTATTATTTCTGTTACAACGTCATTGGTGATTGCGGTTAAGATGACGTCACGAATAATAATTACTCATCCCCACACTATCATGTATGGGATTGGGCCGATTGGCCACTATTAGCGCTGCTGACTCTAGCCTCTGGTATGTTTGGAATATTAAACATTAAACAAGCTCAAAGCTTGAAACAATCGATTAATGTATCGTGATCGTATGGAATTCGGGAAAGAGAATAACTTTTATTTCAGATTATGATCCGGTGAGTCACAAAATCTGGCAATTCCGAAATCCGGATTCCGGTTGTTCCGGATACATGTAAATCCGGCGGAACCAAATTTCACCGGATAGTGCAAAATCCGGCGGAACCGGATTCCGGAACACCCCTAACCTAACCCAAACCCTAAAATTAAAATAGAAACTTTCCTTCATAGCAACAGGAAGAGATGCGACGCTGCCGTCAGAGATTAGACATTAGCCAAAAATTAGATTCATCCATTAAATGAAAAACACTTATATTTATAAATTTAAAAAATTGTACTTGCACAACAGCTGCGCTAGATGAAGTGATAGTCGGGTTAGTTTGAAAATGATTTGACAGCAATACAGTAATGATACTATTGATTATTGATAGCGAAATCAAATCCTGCTGCCGTCAAGTTTAAAAAAAAAATTCTATTATTATTATTATTTTTTAGAATCACGAGTGTGCTGATAATTTTTGTTATTATTCTGAAAAGCAGATACGTTGATTAAATCTTAGGGGTCTACCAATATTAATTTTTGCCAAAACGAAGTTTCTGATACTTAAAATTATACTGATATGTTTACAAGTTCTAGATCATGACCTACATATATGATAAACATTAAGACATATGAATAATTATGACTCACAACAAACTTCGGCTATGACTTACAATAATAATTGTTAATTTAAACCAATAGTTAAATAAATTTTGCACACTGCCAACCTTTATGAATGAAACAATGAGAACAAAGCAGTATAGTAATAGTAATAGAGTCAAAATTAAGTTGAAGGATGAATGGAATGGTTTCCAGTGACAAGTCTGCACACTGTACATTTTATTATTCCACACAAAACAAATTAATTTTCATTCTTGCGATTGTGCATGAATCGTTTCTTGAGGATTTTCATTTATGGATTTACTTTACAATATGCATCACTTACACAAGTATAGCCTAGAATAGCAAAATCAGGCAACATATTCATAATCGGTATACCAATATTAAATCTATGTAAAAAATTTATTTAAATAAATTTAGATTTTAGAATTAATACACACACAAAATATCCTGAATCTATTAATGTCGTATTATAATATATATGCATATACAATATAAAGAAGAGTATGTTAAGATATTATTGCGGCTTAATTCTTTCCAAGTGGCTACTGGAAAGAGAGACTAAGACTAGTCGCAGCAGAAGTAGCGTATGTCGTAACGCTAGCAACATCCTGCCGGATTGTCTGCTGTTATGACATGTCGTAGCAATAGTTTCCTGACTAGCGCTATGACATGTTGTAACGCTAGCAACATTCAGTCGGGTCGTCTGCCGCTACAACAAAAATTGTGGTAGCGCTAGCCACATCCTTTAATTTAGGATGTTGCTACATAAACTACATTGAACATTGCTAACGTTACGACATCTTACCAATGTAAATTAGTGGTAAGCTTCATTAAGAATTAAGTTTTTTTTATAAATTAAAATACACCATTCTATTGTAGACTATTGTCACAGTGTATTGAATTTTTGGTTAAATCCGACTTAACGTTCCCACTTTACATGGCAGCCATCTGTGTTGATATGGAACATTACAAAGACATTGGAAAATTCAACTATTGAAAAAATTCATAACCTAACCCAAACCCTAAATTAACAAATAAAAATTCTAAATTTAAACCTAAAAAACAAAGGAAGAGAATGCAGAATTAATTGCTATATAACCCATTTGGGTATGTATAATCGGATTCAGACGAATTTTCAATTGTATGGATCATTGATTATAGATTCACTGAGTCTAATTCCATTCAAGTCCATTGTCTAAGCCATTGGTTGAATTGCTATTGAACGCATTGTAATAATTATTTGTGTTAAAACTTTTAATATTATGAATAAGGCAATCAGATAGATAGATAATAGATAACTAAGATAAGCTGGGGGCTATAAATAAATACTCTTTGGTAATTCTGTATGTTTCATATTCCTTTCCATAGCTCATTTGGTTAGAGAGTGTTTTTCCGGTGATCACAGGGAAGGGTTGAATCCTCCTGAAACCCCTACCAGCATGAGTTGCTTATTAAAATTAATGGAATATTTATTATTTTTTTGCAAATACATTGTACTGATCTAGTTCTAGATTATACCAGCTCCATTACCAAGTATTATTACTACTAGTCTAACAAGGTAAATTCAGTTTGGGAAACGGGAAAGTGCCAGAGGGTGAATACTTTATCAAAATCAATGATAAATTATAGAAGTATATCAGCAGTCATCATCAGTGTGTTATAGGTAAAAGTCCAATTTAGGCGCGTAAACTATTTTGCAGCACATTTTTCATTCATTAATAGATGTTACTATGGCTCATGAATGACAGACTCATTGAGTCTATAATCAATGATCCATACAATTTATAAATATCTAAATTCTAAAGTAGATACTGTATTACTGCTGATTATTGAGTTTTTAAAGCAAAAAAGCAATAAAACTTGAGTAAAATAATTATTTCCTCTTTATTAATTTTCATTGTACTGGGGTGTCAAATATCTCATTAACGATATTATCTAATAGTCAGATTTTATGTTTCTGCTACTTCTATGATTAAAATTTCTTTTGATAGAAAAAAAACAAACTACTGATGTCTGTGGGACGTGGTGGTCGAGAGGTAGCGCTCTCGACTGTCATACCGATGGTCACGAGTTCGAATCCACACGAAAGTGAGGATTTGTTCTCGGGGCCTGAGGAGTCCCCAAGTCACCCAGCTCAGAATGGGTACCTAACTAGACAATAGTTAGACGGCTGGGGTAATGCGTGGAACCCCTATAGCCGTGGCCTGTGACTGCTGCATCACTTGCCAACAGATCATCTCTCATGGTCTGTGGACGCAATTATCTTCTGCATAGAAGGAGCGTCTGTATATCTAAGATAAAGATAAAGAATAACTTAAAATATGAATGCAGAGATGAGATTTTCCTGTGAAATGTGCATCAAAGAATACTATTTTCAGATTCGTCTCATGGGTTATTGAGGGAAAGGACCCCACTCTTTTGTCTCACAGGAATCATGATCGAATACATTAATCTTGGTATTCTCTACCTCTGTATGACCTAATAGTAGGGGGAAAAAACTACTGGTAGAATAAAAGTTTATAAAGCCCATCATCATCTTTTAAAATTGTAAATGGCAGTGATTTTTTACCTTAAATTTGTGCTGCCTGATTGGTTAAGGGTTGAAGTTAAACAAGTGATTTTGAAATTGTAGGATGAAAGGTCTGGATAAAACTTATCTGTGATTGTAGTGCTATCATAACTTGTGTTGCATATCTTATGGAGCCCAGTTCATTTCTTAGCAGAGTATTTAAAAATACATTGAGTTCACTAAATGGTGCTTTTATACTTATATTTTGCACCCTAGCCCTATTTTCCTTTTTAAAAAAATCATTAACTCATTTTTCTTTGACTTTTTTGTCCCAGTATATGTTTAAGTAATGAGCCATGACAACTTATATTTTGTAAATGTGTTACTTTTCTTTTTCAGTTTGTTGATGAAAAATTATCCAAAAAGATTTTGGCCCAAGCTCGTAAACAAGGGGAAGATTTGCAGAAAGAGATCGATGGGTTAGTTAATTACTTTTTCAAGTGAATGACAAGTATAGTAAGACTTTATACAATTATGTTCCTTTACTTAACAGATCCTATGGTTTTTTTGTGTGTGTTTTTAAAAGAAAACTATCTTTAGTTTAAAGCTTTTGCCCTTGAACTAATTAATATTTTCAAAATGACTTCATTATAATTATCTCCTTTTTTTGTCATGGTAAACCAGGACAATTCAGTTTATTTTAAAAATCTCAACCCAACAACTTTAATATAAACCTCAAATGGTACTTTTGTTGCTTTTCAAGTTTTGACTGCAATATTTTCTCAAAGTTAAACCCATTTTTATCATATGCATTTGGGGTAAATATATTCCATACATGCATCCTTCAATCTACTCGAGCATATAAACCTTCTGAGTTTTTTTATGTTTTTTGTATATTTTTTTCTTCAGTGTAAAACCAAAGTCTAAAGTTCCTAAACCGTTCAAACTTGGGGGAGCATCTGTTGAAGACAGTGATTCAGATGATGAAGATGCCAACAAACACTTGTTTGATAATTTTAGCAGTTTGGAGAAAACTGTTATGGTAGGAATATTGTTTATAACATTTTTGGATGAATGTAATCTGAGTACTATACCATTTAATTTCGGCATCAACACTGTGCTCTGTATCTTTAACTTTGCCAGATTTTACATTTATATTTTTTCCCTGTGAGGTGTTAACTGAAAGTATATCTTCCACATAGGAAATTAATGATGAGGATGAGGAAGACTTAAGAAAGTTCATGAACCCAAATCCAAAGCAAAGAAGAACTTTAGCAGATATTATCTTTGAAAAGTTGGCAGAGAAAAAAACAGCCATGTCAGGTAAATACATTTAACCAACTTTATGTTGAACTGCTTATTTTAGTAGATAGAATGTTCTGTGTTTTAAAAAAATGTGTTGATTTTAACTTTTAAAAGTATCTTTTTAAAAATGTATTTAATACGTATGTAAAATTAAAATGCTACCTTACTTTGGGGAAAACTTAACTATATTATGAATCTTTTGAATAAGCAAGGAGGACACAATAGTCTTTTGTATAGAAGTAGCATCTGTAATACATAAGATGAGATAATAAAACACATTACAATCATTGCTGCCAAGTTTCCACTAATCAGTTTAAACTACTCTGAGATTTAAATTGTTCATATTGTTATAATGAACTGCCATTATACAAAGAACATTAACCTTTAATATACTTCATCAATTGTTTACTCCTGTCAGTTATAGCATATTGTATAGTTGTTGTGTATGATATATTCTTTATATCCAGATTAATTACCATTTCTTTATATTTTTAAAATTGATAAATTAATAGTATTGGTACAGAATGTGCTGTGAAATATGTGCTTTTATCACATTTAAACAGTAAGAACTTAAAAATCGTTGTTTTTTTTAAGTGACCAAAGTACATAATTCATTGTGTGAGGTTTGGGTGGACTTACAATAGGCAATGGGTGGCATTTGTGACAAGCCAAACATATACATTTTTTTTACCTTTTTCCCAGAGGAGCAGGTAAGTAAACTTATATACATTTAAACAAAAAATATTTATTTTTCTGTTAATAGAAATGATGAGCGAAGTCCACATTGAAGAAGATATTGATGAGACAGTGAGAGAACATTTCATTAAAATCGGAGAGGTTTTATCACACTATAGGAGTGGGAAGCTGCCAAAGGGATTTAAGGCCATACCAAGTTTTCCTAACTGGCAACAGGTTGGTTGAATGCAAGTCATTTAACTGAAAAATTATCATTGGGTAATATACATTGTATCTCACTGTGTTTTATTTTGATGAGCTTGCAGTATTCAATTATCTTACTTCGTTGATTCTGTTTTTTAAAATGATTTTTTTTTTGCTTCAGCTTTTAGAATTAACCAGGCCTGAAAAATGGACCGCTGCATCAGTTTATGCCGGAACAAGAATTTTTGTATCTAACCTACCAAAATATCAGTTTAAAGAGTAAGTGTTACCAAGTTTGTGTGGATAGCATGCTATCTTATTAACTGCCAACATTTTTTGGAGTACAAACAGGGAAAAGAATACTATTTCATTTTATAGTACATTTGTATCCTTGATAGGTTGACAACAAATTCTATTGATATTTATATAAATAAATGTCTATTTTATTACTATGAATTTTGTCAAATTTAAAGAAAATTTTCACACAATTATTTTTTTAAAAAAATATTATTTACAAAATGACAACTAACTGAAAATTTCTGATTTATTTTAGTTTCTGTGCTCTGGTACTTTTACCACGTATCCGAGATGATATATTGGAATATAAACGTTTAAATTTTCACTTATTTCAGGTAAGCTCATTTAAATTAGTAGTTAAACTGAACAAAGAGCATTATATTTTTAAATAGGTAATCATCAATCTGGTATACATATAATATGCTATGGATACTGATAATTTTTTATAATGTTATTTTTATCAAATTCTGAGCTTTGTTGTGTCTAAATATGCAAATTGTTTTTAAAAAATATTTGACAGGCTTTACACAAAGCTATATACAAGCCAGGAGATTTCTATGAAGGAATAGTGTTACCCTTGTGTGAGGTAAATTTCTTGTCTAAGTTTTTTAAAAATTACAATTTGATGAGATAACTATTTATTTATATATGCCAAATTGATTTAATTGTAATTATTGTATAATAGGGTTCTACCTTTTATAACAGCATTGATATCAGGATATCTGTTGCATGTAAAGATCCTGATATTGACATCACCAATATTTCATAATAGGGACATTTTGACAAAAACAAAGTTCTGGAGGGAAAAATATAATTTAAATTTATAAATATCTCAACAAATTAATATATCAATCCCGATACTGGTATTGAAAGAACCAAAAAAGTTCTAGTATTAATATGTACAGTCACAATACAGTGGGCCATGTGCTATGATATGTTTATGTAAGTGGTGCTGATACAAGGTATATTTTGATTGCTCTAATAGCGAAAATGCACGCAGAATCGTAGATATCTAAGACATTTAATTACATATTGAATAACTAAATGTATAGTGTGCAGACTTGTCATTGGCAACCGTTCATCCTTGAACCTCATTTTGACTCTATTAATATTGCTTTATTCTCATTGTTTCATTGTGCAAAAGGGCTTTAACTATTGGTTATTGATTATGAGTCAAATTTGAAGGTTCAAAAGGAGTTCCTAATTTTATTTGTACATTTTTATAGAGGACAGTTTGCTTTGTCATGAGTCTTATGTAGGTGATGATCTGGTACTTGTAAACACATCTTAAAAGTTGTTTAAAGATAAATTTTACTGTCACTGTTATACAAAGTTAAATGAATTATTAATTATAAAAATATTTTTTAAACAAAATAAAGAAATCATTTTATTTAAATCATTGATCCTTAAAATAAAATCATGATTTAAACGAGAGAGAAAAATGCGTGACGCAACAAACCGTGTATTGAGATCACAAAGTGTGGAGGTAAAATGGAAATGGGATTGAGACAAATTGAACCACACTTTAAAAAATCATTACTTTAAAACTACATATTCTAAAAATACAATGTGCACCATTAATAAATTGTAACACAATTTTAACAAATTCATATTACTTCAAGTACTCTGTATCAGTACTCATAATCAACAAAACTTGACCATAACTTCTGGGTACTTTTTACTCTGCAAAAAAAGTAATACTCTGTACACCCCTAATATTGTTTGAGTTTTTAAAAATAATTAATTAATCAAAATCAATAAATGTATAGGTAAGATTGTTTTTGTTATTGATAATAAGAAATTTCTGATGTGTTATTTTTATGCCGATTATTACGGTATTAACTTATTTTATCTTTAAAAATAAATTCCTCCAATCTATATTCCTGCATTGTATACAAGGAAAAAAAGAAACGGGAAGCAAAGTGACACAGAAAAATAAACACAAAATATGGAAAACTGGATTCAAATGAAGTTTTATTAATTGTTTTTTAATTTACATTTGTCTGAATGAAACCAGTAGCCTGACATATAAAATATAATTAATTTTGGAATGATAAATTACTAATGACGTCATCAAATATGGCGGCTGGTTTTTGTTCTAATAAGTACTCTTATCTTTATTATAGTCAAAAATACATTTCTCTAGTCTAAATATTTATATGGCATCTATTTTTTTAGGCTGGAGACTGCACATTGAGGGAAGCAACCATTGTGGCTGGAGTTGTCTCTCAAACATCTATCCCTGTTGGTTACTCGGCAGCAGCGCTTATCCTCATTTCTAACATGGATTATAATGGAGCCAATAGTATTTTCATGCGTGCAATCCTGAATAAGAAGTACTCTTTGCCACTTAAAGCCATAGATGCTGTTGTAGAGCATTTTATAAGGTAAGGTATCAAATGATTTCTAGAGCTGTGTTTATTTAAAATAACATAATTTTTTACAAATGTGATCATAGTGAGATCTAATTAAAGGATGCCACATTTTGCTCATTATTTTCTCAGGTTTATGGATGTAAATGAAAAAATGCCAGTTTTATGGCACCAGTGCTTGTTGACATTAGCTCAGAGATACAAAAATGACCTGACGAAGCAGCAGAAAACACAGATATTGAAGCTGCTGACCCTACATGAACACCATGAAATCACACCCGAAATTCGAAGAGAAATCACGCAGAGTAAAAGATGTAGAGGGGACCCAGAAATTGAAGATGATGACATAGCTGCTGATTAGACATTAGATTGTGTGCTATGGGTTTGTGCATATTATAGAATATATATAATTTATGTCTCATAGTAAAAACAAGCTCTTTCAGAACTATGACAAAATTATAGCGAAAGATTTTTTTAATGCTTTGTTTCAAAGTTGACTAAGTTTTGTTTTGATTAAGCTACATAATAGTAATAACAGGTTTTTTTGTGTGATGAATTACACATTTCAAAATGAAACCTCGATTAATTAAATTAGTCCTTGGAACATTGAAAGTTTTCCATTTAGCCTCCGATTCCAGGTGTCAACATTTGTGTTAATGTAAATATTATGCCATTGTAAATAAAAGATTACAATTTAGTTCTTATGTTTGTGTATAATTATTTTGACCATAAAACTTTACTTTATTCTGTTTATTCAATCCTAATCATGCAAGAAGAAAAAACATTTTATTTGCACATTTTATACAAACTTTAAAAACTAAACAAGTCATCTTTCTGTTGCATGAACTTTTTTATGCAATGGAAAATAGCCATAGGTGAGAACAAAAAATGGTTCAAATTTTACCTTTATTGTTAAAATTAAATTGAACTGTTGATTACACTGTACATAATCTTTTTGAGCACATAAATATATACATATGACAATTAATTAACAATTTGAATGACAACATGCAACTAAATGCAACATGTTAAAAATATTTCTCTAGTACTACTAAAGTGTTTATAAAAAAGTTCATTTGGGATACGTCTGGATATGAGTTGGGTGGATTATTTATATCAAGGACCCTGATTATGTTATTGCTTATTATTATTAAAACTACTGCAAGTTTTATTTTTTAAGTGAAAGGAAGATGACTGCTGAATATGATGTTAAAATTAAACACCTGCTTATTGAATTCTAAAAGAAAAACATATCTTTATCAATTTTTGCCTCTAAAAGCTGGAAAAATAAAAGTTGACAAAAATATACCTCATAGGACTAAAGCAAACCAAGTTATTACTAAATTTGTATTTAAAGGAACAATCATCTTTTAGTAGATCCTTTCATTGTAGTAGCGCAAAACAACAGAAGGTGATCACCATCATTTAAAGACTTATGGTCAGTCTTATTTTAATAGCCTTCACGTATAGCTAGACACATTGCTGCCACCTACCTAATTAAAAAAACAACCTCTCACACTCTCCCCCACTTTCCCTTCTTGACTCTTGGGGGCCTTCATATAATGTCATTTATGACTAGCCTGGTCTAATTTATCCGTCCATCACAATCATTAGACACTTCAAATTCATATATTGTAAATCAAAAGATGAATTAGATCTCTTAACTCTTTACATTCCAATGTGTTTGGACCTTTTGGACATACTTTAAAACCAATGGTATTTAATGTCTTACCAATAGAGAGCCCTGTAACAGCAATGCAATTTTTTCACCTCAAATTAAAGAATCATTTAAAAAGACTTTCATTTCTCCCAAGCAATAGCATTTGTGGTAATAGTCATGACAAAAATAAATCTTATAGTAAGTAAAAAATGTCATTTTGAATTTTAAATACACAAAACTCTTTCAAACATAAGCAAATAGGTAAACTATAATTATAAACACAATAACTATTTACCATCAGATGTATCTTTTAAAAACCATATTAGCAGTTTATGGCTTTTATAATATGAGTAAGAGATGCATTAGGTTTGAAAGGTTCACTAAATTGTATTTTAATTTAAAGTATTTAAACAGATCTTTGTCATGAAAATGTGATAAAGATTTGTAGTAAATTGTAGTTTTAGTACTTTTAAAGTTAATATTGTCTTCCAATGCTCTTAGTCTTAGCAAGATACATCACTTAAGCTTAACCTTTTCAACAGTGATATTACTTTTATTGAACATAAATTTTAAACACTATGGCTTCCAAACAGGTCTTGGTGTGTTTGCCCTGCTTTCATTTCTTGAGGATGATCTCAATGCTGAAACAGGTCTGGACAACTGTTCAGTCGGCATGTCTCTTTTTTTATCACAATATGGATCCCAAAGATAGGGTTTTGGATTTCTCTTTTCACCTTTTTTCCTTTCATTCCAAGGTGCCTCAAAAGAAGGTTCCTCCAGTTTAGAACCAAAAAGAGTTTCATCAACAAATGTAGGAGTGTGTTTAAGTTGCCGAAAATTATTTTTAGTACTCCATAAGTTTGTTGAATCATTGTGATTTGATTTTGTTTTGGATTTCGGTTTCACTAAGGAAGTCTCAGATGGAGGTGGGCACCACAGTAATGGAGGTCCTCTTGGTTTTGGTTCAGGTTCATGCCTTACTGCCGGGGGTCCAAATGTGTTACGAGGAGCTGGTGGCTTAGGATATTCCCACGGTGCTTTGAAGTTGGAAAATGTTTCATCTAACTTTGTGGAATAATGGGATCTGAAAACAAAATGACTTTTTTTCAAGAATTTCAAAATGTTCAAATATGGATTAAATAAAATTTAATATCTGAGCATGCAAGCTGTCAGATAAAATATAAAAGTACCAGTACTATAGAAATAGAATGTTAATGTACTAGAATCTGAAAGTTGCTACAAACCGAAACAAAGATTCATCTACTGCTGAACTTCTTGACAAAGTATGATAACCATGTTTTGCAGAACTGGGCCTGTAACTGTAACTGCCTAGGGCTGAAGGTGGTCTAGATCCTGTGACTACAAAACCATCATTGGACATTGTAGCTTAAACTTTAACTATCTGTTTCTGAAAAAAACAACTAATAAATAGGGCTGTTTATCGATTAATTAAAATTTAATCGTTAACTTTTGAAAAATTACCGAATGATAAAGCGATAATTTTGCTTAGAGCTGAAAATAAGATGTATGACGTCATTAAACTAACAATTTTATAAAATGCCCATAAGTATTAAATTAAAAAAATAATATTTTAAGAAGATATATTTAAATATAAGTAGTTCAATTTTATGCCAATGTATTTAAATTTTGTTATTGTTAATTAAGTAAAAACAATGTTTTTTTTCATATAACATTTTCTGTATAAAAACTGCTTATTTTAAAGTTTACAATTAAAAAACCATTTTTTTTTAAAATGGAAAAGTTTGTACATAATAAAAAAATATAAATAATTATTAATTTTTTTGGTCCCATAACCTCGTGGATGTAGGGTGTTCTAACATTTCCATTAGAACTTTCTCGGGGCGGTGCCCATCTCTTCAGCGAAGGACTTTTTAAAATAATAATCAATAAATCATTCATCAACATTTTTATATTTATTGTGGCTTTGCGTGGGCTCGCTATTGACTTCGCAACTCAGACGCCAATAATCAATTATTTATTAATAAATCGAAATAATTGTTTAAAATACATTCTTAAATTTTAATCGCTATTTCATCAATTAAAATAATTTTAATCGCTACAAATATTTTACCCATTAGGCCTTATTATTAATTGATTAATCAAGAAATTAATAGTTAATTTCCGCAGCCCTACTAATAACGTTTAAAGTTCAAACAGTAATGTGTCACTTTTTTTTTGGGGGGGGGAAGTGTCAGCAGTGTGTAACTTTTTTTAAAAAGTTAATTTAGCCCCACGAAAAATAATATGGAGCCGGGGTTTGGAGGATTGCCCAAATCCCTGAACTTCCCTCACAATCATTCACAATGACAATGCGCCTGCCGAGCGCCGAGCGAGCAATTAATAATTTATTACTAAATAGGATATAAAAATACATTTTTATTTCAATTCTTCCATGAAGATGAAAATTAGACAAGTTATAAAATAAAATGAAGCAGACCCGTGCCTATATATCTGAATATCTACATGTGTAAACTTGCAGGATGTGATTGTGAATCGTGGCCATGTTTGTTAGCGTGCATATCAACCACGCACTTAAATGTTGGATAAGTTGTTTATTCTATTTAAAAATATTTCAATAACAGATTATGATTACGCTTTACAAATACATGTATATGAAGACAATTTGAAGTTTTGGTAATAAAATATAACATTTAATATGTTAATTAGTGATTGCTGCGCATTGTTTAATTGCAATAAAAATTGAAATTATTATTTTTAATTTAAGCAACATCCGGAAGCTTCTGCACAGAAAACACGTACATTTTTAGTTTTGCCCAATCAGTGCTAGCCACGATAGTCAGCCCTTACAATGACGAAACGAAAGTAATGTAAAAGAGACCATTGCCGGTGAGACGGTTTATTGTAGCTGGAACTCTTCCACATAAGCAACTAACAAAGCACTTTAAAAATTAATAATTTAAATAAGTCTCTAAAATTTAGAGATGTTAGGTATGTCTACATTTTGTGTCTGTGTTTTTGTTTTAAATAGTCTTAGTCTTACGCTGTGAGTGTATATTGATTCCGCCGCGTCGGCCGTCGTCCAATGACTGCCAATGTTAGGTACTTTGACAAAAAATTCAAAATGATCTGATCTCAATCAAACCTATACCATTAGAAAGAGCTTGCAAATTGCAATTCAATGATACCAGGTTTATGTTTCTATGTTAAGCGGTTAAAAAGTTATTGCATTTTTAGTGCATGAGTTTTTCCTTATATAATTAATCCAAAATCTGTGACCGCAAATGAATGACACTTTAGTCACTAAAAATGCAATAACTTTTTAAACGTTTGAGATAAACCCTTCAAATTGTCAGCATAGTTGCATGAGTTATATTGCTTTAAGAATAACTAATTGTAAGAGCAACATTGTTATGTTCTTTTATATAAGTCAACTTTGTTAAGCAATAGGTAAGTACATTTTTGAAAAAAAAATTGAATCTTGCATCAATTTTCAACTATTATTTTCAAATTATTAACAGATATATCTTTCAGGGATTATTCCCTAAATTATCAAATTATTACAATTGAGTCAATTGATAATTAAAATAAAAGTTTATGCTTTTTATCTTATAGAGAACCTCTGGTTAGGTACTTCAATACTCGTTCGCGCATCGATCTGCGCATGTCGTAAATTTACAGAAAAACTTTTTCGGAATATTTTAATTAGCTCTACGGAGACCCACGAATTAGTCGTTTTACGTCACAGTAATTGAAAAACAAATAAATTTGGGCATCGAGTACGTCAATTAGTAGGTTTCCAGTGACGCTATCACTAATCATGCAACGCAGTATTCGCTGGAGAATTTTCTGTGTCTCTTGCAACATCGTTAAGCTAATAATGTCTTAAATATTCTGTATTTAACTAACATAAGTTACTCTGACTAAAATATAAGTAATAATCATATTAATTTTGTTTGGAAAATCATTGATTTCATCAATGTAGCCTTCCAGTATAAGCGGTAGACCTACATGTATATTTTGA
>MUZC01002910.1:547911-571428 GCA_002072015.1 Radix auricularia
TTTTTTAAGGTTACGCAGTAAAATTTTAGGCTAAAAAATCCATTCCACCTGATGATTTTAAACTGAAAATTTCAGCTTTACTTTTTATCAAAACTATATCATTATGCATATCAAAATTTAGGTAATTGAAAAAGGAATATGTTTCTACTTTTAAAAAGTAAGACAAAATTACCCAAAAAAACCTTTAGGGATATTTTTACATGTGTATGTAAAAATAAAGAGGAAAAAATTTTTTTTTGCTGTACTCACCAGCTCATAAATCATGTAATAATAATCCAATCAAGTTCATATTTCTAAGAAATAAGTCTTATCATACATCTAAAACAACTGGAAAGTTTCATTGCAATATCTCCAGAAATGATCAAATTATGAATTTTTTCCCATGACGCGTTTCAATTTTAACAAAAAATTAACAATAAAATAGTAATGCTTTATTATTACACTTATATTTACTAAATCGTAAATTTTCGTAATCGCAGTCGACACTGAGTCTTCAAATTGATCGTCTTTTGAAATTGATTTGTCCATTCAAATCAATTTATTTGCGTGATTATCAGTTATAGATAAAGAAATTAATAGATTAGTACTAGGATTAGTACTCAATGAAGCCATTTCGATCAGCTGTTTTTTTGTTTACAAACTTTTTTGACTGAAAAACAAGCACAAAACACACTAACCACGGTCTAATCCTTTCGAAATTGCACACAACGGAAGTTGAAACTCTTCTGAATCAAAGTTTTATAAGCTATAAATAAAAATAGTTGAATGGAAAAGCCCGATTACTAATAAAATGAAACAAACCATCGGTGACGCAGAGAGTTGCTAAACGTACACTGGTGAAATAGCATTGGCGCAGGGTGCGGCGTAACGTATTAAATGGGTTAAAAAATTCCTTGATCATTGTTTTTCAAATTGGATTGTGAATGTCTCCTGAAAATTTGATAACCATATCTCTAAAATTAAAAAAGTTGTGAGGGAAAAAGTACAGAATTTTGAAATTTGGGTCACAAGTTTTTAAATAAATTATATAGATTATATAAGGGGGAAAAAAAATGGACAAAAAAATTTATAACTCCACTTCTACAAAAGATAGAAAGACAAAACAAGTGTTTTTGAAAAGGTCTTAGCAAGCCCTTTAAAATGATATATTAGTTAAGCATATTGGACTACATTTAATTTTTCTGTCAAAGTACCTACTCTGGTGATCTGAAAAAATATAAAGATTTAACTGATCAATAATATAGAAAAGTACCATAAAGAAAAAGATGAAATGAAAAAGTGCTGCAAAGATTTAAATTTGACTGTTCTTATTTAATATTTATAGATATTATTGCTGTGTAAAATTTTTAAAATGTGTTTTGCTGAATGAAAGTTACTTAAAGTTTAAAGCTTTCATATGTGACACAAAGTATCTTCCTTATTAACGCTATGTAAATCGGAGTCCTATTGATTATATGACAACTGACCTATGTCTATGCCTTTGTTCTTAAATGGTATTTGCTGTAGTCAATAGTCCTCCAAAGTAGCAGCAGTGGTCAGACAGTCCTGTATGATTTGGTCCAAAAGCGATGAGCGGCAATGGAATTGCGATCTAAAAAATTTGAGGGGGAAAATCCTTTGTAATAAAACAAAAATTTATCAATGATTTTGTTAGTTCTCACCTGTGGTTGACAGTCCAGATGAATTGTTGCTCCAAGTAAAATTATTAAGTAATCCAATTTAGAAATAAAAACAGTCCCTTTTTTAAAATGAAAAATCAGGCTAAACCTAATAGATTTGTATTGCCTTGAACTTCTGTTTGAAAGATATTCTGAATCAGGTCAACTGGTTGCTTATAGTTGTTTTGGTGCCTGGATGTCTTGCCACTTGATGCATATTTTTGTTAGGAACATATCTCGTGCAGGATTAAGTTGAAGACACAGTCATTAGTATAGACAGGAACACAAAGCTAGTGCCAAGTAGGCACGTGGTTTTCTGAAGTGCTGGTTATCCTCCAGTGTTCACTTTTATATTTGCAAAATGTTTTTCACCCAAGACTGATTCCTGAAAAAAAAATATTGAAGAAAGCTTTAAAAAAGGTATAATTAAGTCAAAAATAAATATGGGTTCACTTAAATGAATTTCAGTTATTTAAATTAAATCCTTTTAATAACTGACCTAAGCTACTGAATGTTTAAATGGTACATCTTGTAGTATAACACAGCGTGTGCCAGTAGTGAATGGTGTTCTGTGATCATATTTAAAAGTTTTAAATATAACAGGTAATCTGGAGCATGTTCCCATTTTCTGCTTGACTGGGTGGGAGCTGGTAGTAGAAGTAGTAGTTTCAGCAGCAGCAGCTTCAGACAGTGGTGTAGACCTGGCTACCAACAAAAAATAAAAATTATGTGCAGAGAAAATTAGAATTAGTACAATTAAAATGCGAGAATTGTCAATAAATACAGAAGTGACAAAAGGCAATTGTGATAAACAATGTTACTTTAAAAATAATAATAATTTGAAGTCGCTATAAATTATAACAGCAGCAAAGTTAAGTTTAATATCACATAAAATGTTTTGAGGGAATGCTTCTGTAGACTAGGACTAGAACAAGAATCAAGAAGTAGAAACTTTTGGGGGATGAAAAAAATTAACTGTTGATTATGATCAATAATTTTCAAAAAGCTCTTAATGTAGCTGAAGGAGTTTCTTGTCATTGTGAGGATTATATCTAAGAGGTAACAATAATTAGTTTTAATATTTCAATAATATTAGTATTATTAGTTACTAAATAAGAAAAGAGTCAGTGTAAAAATAAACAAATACTGTATTTTAAATAGATTTGCTAGTTCTTAGGCTTAGTACTTAGTTCAGTCTAGAACTTTAGTTGACTTAGTAAGATTAGTAAGAATGAACAAGCGAGAGAAAAAAAAGGAAATGGGGGTCAATATTAATATTAAAACAGTCACAAGTCCTAATAAAATTCATACATTAAAGGGCCCCATTCTTCTCATTTTTTTACATTTAACAAACACTACAATTAGTGATAACGACATTCATGAAAGCATATTCATATACAAACTGCTTATAAAAAAGCGAGTTCAACTCAACATATATAATTTTTAAAATGTTGCTGGTTGTGTATTTTCATTTATTATTTATTGTTTTCCAAAAATCCCATTCCAAATCAAATAGTTGCATTTAAAAAACAATCGATTCAAATGGATTCTAAATGCATTCTTAATAGTAATAAGACTAAGCCCTTTAAAATCATTAAGAAACAACAACGCGGGTCACTTCCGGGTCATGCCTTCCAGCCCGGGAAAGAAACACACAAAGGATACCTTCTTTGCGGAATGATTTTAACAATAAGGAACACTCCGATTGACTTCATATTTTAAACATAGCTTTTTAATTGGATATTAATTCCGATTATTAAATTAAATTCCAAAATGATATAATAGTTTTTGAGAAAAAAAAGTTTTTACTACTTACCGGTGACAAGGTCGAGTTTTTCTGCTACAAGCGTTGAGAGTCTGATTACGAAAGCACAATCAGAGTGGGAGCCGTCCTCGAATTAACGAAAAAGCACTTAAATATCTATTGTTTCCATCTTATATAGACAATGGAAACGAGATTACCGATTGACCCCGCGACCTAACGGAATTGACCGGGGCGATCGAAAATAGCAGATTTCCGGACCCCGAAAATTATCGGCGCGCGCAGGTTATCGAAGTACCTACCAATGTCCAAAGACTTCAAGTCAAGTCAATGAGTACGAATATGAATAAGACTTTATAGGATGTGGTTAAAAAGTAGCAGCAGACGACCCGGTCGGATGTTGCTAGCGTTACGACATGTCGTCTGGTCGTAGCGCTGGTCGGGAAACTAGTACTACCACATACTTCTGCTAGACTAGTTTTAGTCTTTCTTTGACTTTGACTTTGCAGTAGACACCTGGAAAGAATTAAATCTTAATCTTAACAAACTCTTCTTTATTATATTGTATACGCATATATATTATAATATGACATAATTTGTGTGTGTATTAATTCTTAAATCTAAATTTATTTAAATAGATTTAATTTTAATATTGGTCTACCGATTATAAATATATCAGCTGATTTTGCTATAGTATAGTATACTTGTGTAAGTGATGCAGATGCATTAAAATTTAGTATACCCTAAAGCCATAAATGAAAATCCTCACGCAACTGATTCGAGCACAATCGCAAGAATGTAGGCCTAAAATAATTCGTTTCGTGTTGAATAATAAAATGTGCCGTGTGCAGACTTGTCACAGTGTCAGGAAACCATTCCATTCATCATTCTACCTCATTTTCACTCTATCACTAATACTATTACTATTGAGGGGGTGCAGGTAATAACAACCGCACAGGACTCCTCGTTTACTCGCCTTTTTTCCCATTACTTTGTGCTGCTGTTTGTGTGCGTTTTCTCAGCCCCCCTACCCCAAACAATTAAGTAACAGTGATGGTTTATGGTAATTTTTTAAACTCACGCCTCACCTCGCAAATCAAAAGAAAAAAATAAATATTTGTAGTATTAGCATTAATCTAATGACGAACCAATTGAATTCTGTTGTTTTTTCCCCTAGAGTTTCTTTTGAGTTTTGCTCTACTGGTAAGCAGTGCTCACTGCTTCTATGGGGCTGGTGATGATGTTATTGAACTAACTCCCAGCAATTTTCACAAGACTGTTATAGATAGTAATGATATTTGGTTCATTGAATTCTATGCTCCATGGTATGTAAAATTGACTATAATCATAATGGCTTAATAAAAATTAAAATGTTACATCAATTTTTGCCTTTAAAAAAATTCTGCTGCAACCAAAATTACAATAAATGAATTTAAATACAGTTAAATTGAATGATACAAATAAATACATTATTAAACTTAAACACTGTTTCAATAGGTGTGGTCACTGCCAAGCTTTGACCCCTGAATGGAAAAAAGCTGCAACAGCCCTTAAAGTAAGGATGTTTATCATAAATCTGGATTTTCAGTTGTGAATTGTAGTATTTTTTACTTATATCAATATTAAAGATAAAGTTTAAAAATCGTCATTACATTAGAATTTACTATATAAAAATCTCACGTTACTGCATCTCACTTATGTTTGTGCCTTTTTTGTACGCTTACATTTTTTAAAAGGGTGTTGTCAAAGTTGGTGCAGTCAATGCAGATGAGCACAAAGGTTTAGGTGGACAATATGGAGTGTCTGGATTCCCTACCATTAAAATCTTTGGATCCGATAAATTTAAGCCTACAGATTATCAAGGTAAATACGAGATTCCAAATAGCCTTTTCAAACTACTAAATATTTTGTTAAATTGAAAACATGTTAGTTTTTGTATAGTGTTGATTTGAGCTGTCCTTTTGATTTGCTTATTCTTTAATAAAATTAAATTAATGATGGGTTCACTGAGGCAGTTTTACTATTGATTAATTTGATGAAGATCAATAATGAGGTTTTAAAAAATATATATTTGTATAAATATTCTCACTTAACCCTGTGCATATTTTTTTAATATATCGTTTTTTTGTTTTTTTTCAAAAGCTGCCAAAGTGTCATTACAAACATTAATATGGCTGTCTTTTCCTCTTTAAGGTCCTCGTTCTGCATCTGGAATAGTTGACTCTGCCCTGAGTACAGTTTCAAGTGTGGTTAGATCCAGACTCTCAGGGGGTGGTAAGAGTGGTGGGGGTGGCAAGGTGAGCATTTTGGTTAGGGTGGTTGGAAATTATTATTTTATATAATATATTCTTTATACTATAGTCTTGATTTATTTTCATTGATTTGAAATTCTTTTTAAAACTTTGTTTAGAGTTCTGGTGGGGACAGCAAAGATGTCATTGAGCTGACAGACAGTAACTTTGAAGAGAAAGTCCTTAAAAGCAAAGATATATGGCTTGTTGAGTTTTATGCGCCATGGTGTGGACACTGCAAGAATTTGGCTCCTCATTGGGCTTCTGCTGCCACCGAATTAAAGGGCAAAGTGAAGCTTGGAGCACTTGATGCAACTGTTCATACAGTTATTGCCAACAGATATGGAGTAAGTGGCCAATGCTGATAATTTTAATCTTAACCATCTAAATAATCATATCCCATTTCAGTAATTTTTTTAGAAAGCGCTGAGTTAATGGGCTCATCACGCACACAAGAGATGTATCATTATTTAACTAAAGAGGAATGTCGGAAGGGAGTATTGCTAACCTTGTAAATTTTCTTGTGGGTATTAAGAACTAAAACTATGCTGCAGCTAATGGACAGTTAACATGCCTGTTTATGAATGGTTTAAGGGGGTCAACTACCCTAAATTAAATTTTCCAAAGTATTTACATTTTAACATGTTTAATGTTTTTATATGATGTATATGGACTTAAATAAACCTCATTAGGGGTCAAAATTAAATAATTTCCTAAAAATTTACTCCAGCGGAGCAAAAAGGGGGGTCCGGGATGAAAAATCATGGTGCAGGAGGAAGCATTTTATATAAAAGTGACCTTTTGTTTTCAAATAGCCATAAGAGTGTCAAATGGAATTACAGAGAGACTTGAGCTAAAAGGAAATTTTTTTTTTGCGACCTACTTGTTTTTCTCCGCAATTGTTTAGCATTTTCATTGAAATGTGAACTTCGATAACTTTTTTTTCCCCTCCTGATCATTTTGAATCCAAATGGCTCTGCTATCCTGTTTTAAGACCATATTTAAACAAGTATTCCAAATTTTAAAGCATTTTGAGAAAAATGAAAACTAAAATTCCATATCCATTAAAAATGTTTATTTTGAGAAAAGTAAAAAATAAACATTTATGTGAAGAAATTAAAAACTTTTGCATAATATAAACAAGAATAGATAATCTTATCCAATACAAAAACCAATTAGCTTGTAAATAATCATAAAATTCAAGTCAAATAATTAATAATTAATTAATTTTAAGAAATTTACATCCACCTCCCACCCCAAAAGAAATATTTTAAAAATCGCAAATTTTTTTTATCTTTTTTTTTTTTGTAATTGAAACCACAAATTTAGCTATGACAATGAAATATTTTAAAACATTAAATAGTATACTAAATCAAAAAGTAAAATATAAAAAATATTTGAGACAAATAAATAAAAAATAGCACTTCCAGGCTCTCTGGATTTCTTCTTTTCCGCTGCTGTTCTTCACATTTGCGTTAGGTTGTAAACAAAGTTTTTTTGTGTAATATTATTTATACATGTTTGATGTGTGTTTCCTGAAGCATGACTGGCACATTCATAAGTTTAGAAAACTTCTTCAGACCTGCATAGCTCATACTAGTAGCAAAAGTAGCAGTTACAGAATGTCTGCTCAGTGTGTGAATTTTGTTAGATTTTGGAGCGATAAAAGTCTCTTCTTTTACCTCTTGGTAGGTTGTGCAAAAATCCCTGCAAGCACCAAGTAGCACACTGGAAACCAATAAATAAAATGTCTGCATTGTATCATTTGAGACATAGGTGGTTGGCAACGATCAGTGGCTTGGACTGTAGTTGTTAGTGATGTTAGACGTTAGCAAAGAAATAATGCAAACACTTTGCTGCAGATGTCTGTTGACAGTGTGGGATGGTCTGGTTATCTTCTACCAGTAGAGTGGTTGTGACAAAGAATTGGATAAGAGGTCACATTTCTTCAGCATTGCTGCTCTTCCTGAAGCTGTCTATTGCTTTCTCATTTGCTTTGACCCTGGTGGGGAAGTTTTCGTAGTCGATGTAGTAAAGTCCTTAGCGGCAGGCATGTTGATGATGACACTAAACCAAAGGGATAGATAAATAATTTAAAAAATGTTAATGAAAGAATGCAAAAATAACTAAGTAACTAACAAATAAACTTTAAAAATTTCATTTATTGAATAAATTATGAATTGAAAGTAAGTATTTTGGTTGATTTAACAGAAATCCTACTCCCTACTGTTACCAAGACCAAGCATAATAAAATTAAAAACAATAAAGATTTTCAACATGTATATTACAGTGTAGACTTAAAATTGTGATAAGACCTATAATAATAATGACTTATTTTTTAAAGGTCTGACTATTATTAATTTATTGTATGTTTATTTATCGCCTGATCTGTGAACTATGACTATGATTAGTGATTAGTATTAGTAGGCTTACAAAGTTACAAAACCTACAACAGACTATAATATAACTATAATACTTAACTTCGTGGCTCCTAATTTGGTTTGTAATACTACTTATTGCATATTATAATCATAATTAAATTGACTTTTATTTAAAATACATGTACAATCAATGTAGTAGTATTACGTTTTCACCTTGTTTTACTGACTCGGCACTCGGTAAACTGAATGTGACTAACGCCACACGCTAAACTTAGCCGTAACCACTTTGTCGATGTTTTGCTTATTTGAGTACTAATTTATTACTAATGGAGTAAACATGTTAACAAAAGCTATCATAACGAATCTTATACAAATTATACTTACCTTAAATAATGAAATCTATCGCATAATCAACTATTGGTAAGGCAATATGTAAAACTGTCGAGAATTAGGCAAGGCGTTCCTTCTCTTTGTTTACTCGTAGTGAAGGCAAAATGGCGGACGCCAACCAATCAAAACGCGGAAAATAGGTCAGATGTACCATTCAGCTAATCGCCTATATTTGTGTACACGTCATACACAATGGATTTACTAAAATAGTTATTTTTAGAAAACCGTGTCATCGGAATGGCATTCATCTCGTAATGTTTAGCTTTCGAACGATACCAAACTTGATAGAATCGAGCCAAGGGTTTCGGTACAAACGAGTGTTGAAAATTAGCTATTTTCGGATAAAATGTAAACAAAACGTAGACCCCCACCCTCTTCAAACTACATTTATAGCGTTAAAATTGTATTTAATATTAATTTTAATTTTACAAAATGATAATAGAGATATTAATCTAACAGAAAAATAATATTTTTGAAATTTCAATATTTTTTTCAAAATATCGACTTTTTGTGACCCGTGGATCGATCCCCTTAACAGTACTCAAAACCAAAGTTATCATAAAAATATTTTTACATAGTTTTTAAAAAATTTCAATTGAAATATAATCCAGACTTGTAACAGTTGAAAAATGATATGTCATTGAATTATACATTTTAAATTTGAAAAAAAATTCAATTATCAATTATCATCACTCTATCACTGTTTTGTTTTTGTGACATAGCAGCTTGGCACGTTTTTTTGAGTTTGATAATTCTATTGTTGGTTCAGAAAATGTAATTTCTTTCTGCTGAGGTACTGTTAACCATTTTTTAAAAAAAAGGGTTAACACCTACACAAAACCAAGTGGCCATCCCAATCTTGTTTTTGTATTCCTTCCTCTAGATCAGGGGATTCCCCACTATTAAATACTTCCCAGCTGGTGATAAAGATGAAGAAGGAGTTGAGTATGATGGAGGGAGAACATCTTCTGACATTGTGAGCTGGGCCCTTGACAAATTGTCTGAAAATGTTCCAGCACCTGAAGTCAACCAGGTACTTTTTATGTTGTTTACGAACTGTATTTAGCAATTTTGTTCAATGTAAATGAAGCTATAATTAAGTTTTTGTAGCGCAAACTAAACATTTTTGAAGTATTTTGTTAAATTATTTTTAATTTTATCTTTAGCTGAATAAATGAGTTTATTCTCTGAATATATAGATCATCAACAACAATGTTTTAAAGTCGGCCTGTGATGACCACCAACTTTGCATTATTTCTGTGCTGCCTCAAATCTTAGACTGCCAAAGTAAATGCAGAAATGATTACCTTGCCATTTTGAAACGACTTGGAGAAAAGTATAAGAAGCAGCGTTGGGGGTATGTAACTTTAACTCACAAAAACTGAATGTCTTAACATCTTGAAGTTCTCCATTCTTCTCATTCCCTCTGGTCTATTTCCAATCAAATTGCCAATTTATACATTTATACTTACTCATTAAAGTAGTTCCTTCATTTAAAATTCATCTATGATCTTTTAGCTAATACTAATGATTAAATATTACTTTCAGTTGGGTCTGGGTAGAGGCAGGTCAGCAAGTTGAGCTAGAAGAAAGTCTAGGCATGGGTGGCTTCGGCTGGCCTGTAAGTATTAATAATTTGCCCAGTTAGGTCAATTAAAGTTGTGTACTTTAAAATATTTTTTAACACGATTATTAAAACTAATGTGCGGCTGATTTTATCAGGTGAAACTTTTAATGGATTTTACTTTTGTTAAAATCTACAGGCTTTAGCTGCTGTTAATTCAAGGAAAATGAAATTTTCCCTGCTAAAGGGTGCATTCAGTGAAACTGGTATCAATGAATTCCTCAGGTGAATATATTGTTGTATTTAACTAATATATTTTTTTAGCCCAGCTGCTTGCTGGGTGTACTTTGCTATATAAATTATCTTTATTATTATTAATATTAATATTTAGAAAAATATTGCCACTCTTAATTGCCTCATTTAAATTAATAATTTCAATATTGAATCGTTCAGGGAGCTTTCCTTTGGTAAAGGCTCAACTGCACCCCTCAAGAGTGCTCAGTTACCTGAAATGAATGTTGTTGAACCTTGGGACGGCAAGGATGGAGTTGTAAGCTATTTTCTATTACATTTTATATAGTAATAATTATTGATTTTAAAATGTAAGAGTGGTGGCTAGTAAAACAGAATGGAGAATATGCTAAGGGACTTAGGCTATTAATTAAAAATTAATTTTGATGATAAAGTTTACATAGTTCTGCAGCTCCAACATGAACACAATAAAGTTCAAGAACTTGCTCTTATGCTTGATTTTGCTGTCACTCTATGCTCTGAACTTTTCAATTTGTTCTGCCTCGATCACTATTCTTTCTCACTATTTAAACCTTTTTTATACATGAAAACACATGATGTAATTCTTCACATCTCAGTGCTAAGGACTGAGCTCATTTTATTATCAACTCTGAACCAAATCCAATCAGGTCTACCTCTTTGAACTTCATTCACTCCTATAACTATAAGGTCTAGGAATGAGATTGTGTTAGTTTTAACCTGTAATTAAGTTAATCCTGGCAAAATGAGTGAGATGTGCTCACCCATTTTCTATTTCTTCACGGCACTCGTTATTGTTCCTATAAGGTGTGAAGTAGTTGCTTCAGTACAAAAAAGTGTCAAGATTACTGTATTAAATGCTAATAAACAAAATTTATTTTTTGGTGATAAAATGTTATTAGAGATTTTTGTTGATTATGTAAACAAAAAATATTTTATATATACAATTTCATCAACAGCTTCCTGTGGAAGATGACATAGATCTGAGTGATGTTGAATTAGACAAAGTTGAATTGTGAGCAGACCAGAGAGAAACCCATCTTATATACTTACCCATCATGATCATCCTCATCATGAAATGTTACACATAACCCTTTTTTGTCTGCTATTTTGACTGCTCTCAGTTGCATCATTTGTTAAAATGCAACATAATGTTGGTAGTTAATATTTAATTACCATATTTCACATGGGGTTCTAACAATAAGCGAGTAATAATGAATGTAGATAATTGATGGTTATTTCATTCATAAATCAACACATTGTTTTTAATTCATCTAGTACATAATTGTGTTTTGAATAAGCAGTGATTAAGCTTGACGTTTTTATTGAGCCAACTAGAGCAAGAGCTAAATATTTAATGCTAATGTTTTCCCCAGTATTCAAACCATTATCTTTTATGATTCGTTGTTTCCATATTTCGGCATCAGCATTTTTAAACTGTATTGTTTTTTCACTTTTCCATTTAAACATCTGATTACTATTAGTATTAAATAAGTATTTTAGTTCAAGAATTTCTTTTTTTTAAAACTTCACTTTTTAGTATCTCTTTCAAGTAAATTTCGTTAACTTAAATTTTTTTACAGTGGTTAATAGTAGAGAAACAAAAAGTTTTTCTTTTCTTTGGGTAAAATTTCGTCTGTTCTTGACTTTGCCTTTAATTGATGTTGTGTTCGTATTTAAATTTTGGTTTGGCAACTGTTAGCCACTTTGTTTTAATTATGCTGACTATTGTCTTAGTCATGAGCTGAGTGTATTTTTACTGCTGTTAGTTTTCTACAACTATTACTGTTTAACATCATGTAGCACAAACACAAATTGGAATTCTATATAAATGTTCAATTTATGCCTCACATATATTTAAGGTTTGGAACTGCCAAGAACTCTTAACTTACCAACAACACTGTTGATATCAGCAATTATGAATGAATGGTTCAGATTTTTTTTTTTTATTGGCATATTTTTAAGTTTTATAATTTTATCATGGATAGTTGAATGCTCTATTGTCTTGATTATGTGCCTGGAATTATGACGATACTGAATGTTTCTGGATTTCTTTTTCCAAAGTATGTTCTGTATGTTGTTTATTTTAAGTGAATAATAAATCAAACAAACATATCTTTTTGTGTTCTCATTACATAGTAGTAACATTATTAAAATATAAGTTCAAGATGTAAATGCTTTAAGATTATCTTTCTAAAGCCAAAAAAAAATTTTCTTAATCAAAGGGCAAAGTATATAATAAAGTATACATTCTGACAAGAACAGCTTCACAGCCTTTTGGCTTAATTTGTGGCCATATAGTAGAAATCTTTAACTTATAACTAAACATGAGAGGATTGATTTAAATGTAAGGTATGACCAAACACAGCAGTTTTTACATTGCATTTATTTACAATGGAAATAATTTAATAATTCACTCCTGGCGTCTTTTATTCTACACCAGTTCCTATGTCAACAGTCAAATAGTTTATTGTTAATTATTTTCAGCAACACAAGAGATAGTTAAATTTTTCCTTATTGCAATCATTTGATAAATTAAAAAAACATAAATGCAGCTACATACACAGTGTAAAAAAAAAAGGCATCTATGATTAACAATGTTAAAAGACCGTACTTCACAGAATAAAATATTTTGATCAATTTTCAAAAGGGTACAAATCACACAGCCCACCATTATTAATAACAAAAAGTATTTACCATGATGCATCACATGTAGTTTTTAATATAAATAAATTTAAAAAAAAAAAAGACACATCCATCCTAAGTGCAAATGATCCTCTACACAGCAGTGGATGGGGATTAACTGAAATCTATATTTAAAAAAAAATTCAAGCATTATTAAATAAACTGAACTTCAAAATTAAAAAAGGTAAGAGAAAGTCATGATTTAAAATAAAATTTTAAAAAGCACAAGGTAATGAAACTTTTTCCTGCAATAACATTTACGATCTAAGTGTAATGTATTTTGTTATCTTTTAAATATTTGTGCATGACATATGGATTATGATATATTGAATTATTTTTTGAGTATTATTATTTTGTTGGTTTTTCATGTAAAACAGAATTATTCATTTTGAAAATTATCTAGACTAGTGCTATACAATACTAAATTTCACAATTACTTGCTTGCAAAGCAAGTACAAAAAAATACAATAAAGTACCATATACTTAACAAGCTATCAATTTACTTGACAAAAACAAACATAGGTAATGTATTTTAAAAAGGAAACATTTAGCTGTAACATTTATATAAGAAATGTTTTTTTATGTGTGTGGAAGTGTAACAATGTAAATTATCATTTATGTGATATCTGTTAATAATGAATGAATCCATTTCCATCAAAGTTTTGCCTGGTTGTGACACATGAAATCCAGATATAATTTCCCTTCATTACACTGACACACACTTAGATTTACCATCAGATGTCCCACCTCCTACCCCACTCTTTGCACCTATGGAAACACTGCACACTCAATTATGGAACATGTTTCTGAGAAGGGGGCAATATCACAAAGGAAGCTGTTTGACATCCCCACCAGACGAGATATATATAGATTAGGGAAAGTAGTGATTTTTTAAAATTTTTGTAGTAGTGATTTGTTCGATAAATCAGGAAAAATGTAATTAATTAATATTCTATTAATTATATTTCTATAACACATATAAAGATCCTGCTAAGTCGCGACTCATTTTTTCACGAAATGGGTTAAGTCAAGGTAATTCCATAGCTCCCAAATTTGTGTGATGTAACACAGCAATTTCCTTCTGCTGTTTGTTTAGGTATGCATGTCTTAATAAATAATTATAATATGCGAGAAAAGTATGTACGTAACAAAAAAATAATTATTAATGAAATGGTAAAAAATATATTAGAAATATTATCTTAAATTTAAATGGATTAGATTAATTTTTATTGATTAAAAAATCAATGAATCGTAAATTTTCGTACATCTATATACCTGTATATTAATAATATTAATAAGAAATTAGCAATGCAAGACTGGAAAGCGAAGTCAATAGTGCGCTCGCCTCACAAGCAGAGGGGCTGGGAATTGAGCCTAGTTTAAAGCCACAATAAACATGTTGATGAATCACTATCGTTAAAAAAGTCCTCCGCGGACCTGGAAAGTAGATGGGCGCCACCAAGTTCTACTAAGCCCTGAGATAGTTCTAATGGAAACATTAGAAGCCCGTACAACCACGAGATTATGGGACACAAAAAAAGCAATGTAAGAAACATGGCAATTGCAATACTTTCATAGATAAAGTAAGTCACAAAAGAATAATTCAGTTGAGTGTGTTAACAGTTTTCTTACGTTTAGTCCTTGAGTGATAATGATTGGAGTGTGTTACACAGAAGAAACTAAACCTTTAATTTTTTTACCATGTAATCCATTTCTGTCTTTTTTTAAAATAAAAAAAACCTTGTATATGATAAATTTAAATTTTCAAATAAATTCCTTATTAGTCCTTGGTGTCAGTCAAATAAATTGCAAAACACCACATACAATCAAATTGGCTTTAGTCAACAAGACCTGGTTTAGGTTGAGATCCAAACCAACAAAACAAGATCTCATTGAGTACTAACAAACTATGCTTTCTCTAAGCTGCGTGGTGGTGCAGATATCTGGCGCTGGCGGACGCCGAGCGGCAGTTTAGAGTTACTGCGCAGCAAATTTTGATAGGGATTATGTAATATCTGGGGTGTACAGTTTTGCATTGATCACGAGTTAGTTGTCTTGCACATAGAAAACAAAACTTAAGTTTTAACATTGCTACCCAAAACAAAATCAGAAGGCAGTTAACAGGCACCTAATGTCAAAACCACGGTACTGATACAGCTCAATGATGCTTTGGTACTTTGAGGAAAGCTGCTGCTTTTGGATTGGAGAACAGAGAAATAAAATGTAAAATTAACTAGGTGAATGTGAGTGATAGTTACAGTTGTCAAAATCAGAAAATCCTTGAGGTATTCCAATGTTGAATATAAAATTATGAGGCAACAAAAGTTAGATGCCATGAGGGAATGAAGGGTGTTAACCTATGGAGCTATAAACTTTTCCTCAGTCATTCTCACAAACAGATGGCTTACATTGCTGATACTGATAGTAGCATAGAGATAAGCCTGGAAGTTATTGGAATCTTTGATACGTAGACTTGGTGACAGACAAAAACTTCTTTGCTAATATTATTCAGATGGGATTGTTATTGGAGCTGAACTCTTCTCTAAGGGATGCCTCTAAGGAAAGTCGGTCTGGCCTCTGAAAGAAGAGAGCAAAAATTCCCATTTAGTGTAAAATATGGTCAATAAAGATTTTATCCCTCCAAAGAACTAATATTGATATAAAAAATAGGTTACAAGAAGAAAATTTGTAACATGTTCTTATACTTATATTTTATTGTAACTGGAAACGTAAATTATGAATCAATTTAAACAAAAATTATATGCAAGGATTATTTTCTATCAACTCTACTAAATAATAAGACACATTTTTCTTGCACTTTACAAGTAATGATGATTCAAATTAGATATAAACAAGGGTATTGTTGGTTTTTGTCTTGTTTGTTTTTAGGGTAAGGGGCTAAAAAAATTGTGGCACATCAACACTGAACTTCCCATGTACATATGCATTCAAGTAATGGACTAATCTTTTTAGGAATCCAAATTAATATTTATATTCTATCTTTGGTGGCCACTGAACTATCTATTTTAATTAATATACTTTTACATTGCAGTTTTAAAAAAAAAATCTTAACATTTCAATTATTTGTTTTAAAAAAATTCTCATCTTATAAGTTACAGATTCTTCTACATAAGAATGCCCCACAAACATCCAAGAGTTAGTTTTTAAAATCTAATTTACCTCTGATATCAGGCAATTAGATCTAATTTGTTCAAATTTTGACTGATGGACTGACGTAACTATTACATAGATAATTTTAATGTATTTTAATGCCACATTATTCATTTATAATAAAAATTATAAAATTAAAGAAATTCAGCAAAGTTTTAAACAAAACATGTGTGGAGTAAATAAGAGTGGGACATAAAGCTTGTAATAGTATATAAAACGAAGTTGCAAAGGAATCCGGGTACACAGTAAAAAGCTTCTGGCTTATACATATTTATATATCATGGAATACACAGGGGCAGGAAAGTGTTTAATATTTTATAATTTCTGATTATATTGATATATCAAACAGGTTTGATGAGAAATAATTGTTATCATTTAGAGCATTTAAATAAACAAAATTTAAATAAGAATGTTTGTTTTGAATATTGTTGCACATGAGCATACACAATATTTCTCAAGAAACCGAGAACAACAAAAAAATCAATTATAAATGCTATTTTGATTTTCAATTTATTTTGCAATATTTTTAAAAGTTTTTTTTAACTTGGTTGAGATTTGTATTTGGAAATAAAAAATTCTAGTGCTCATAACATCACAAAATTTGATGCTTCACCTTTAGATACTTTTTTTATGCTCCACATTTGCTTTAACATCTAGTTGGTGTCTTTACATTTTTCATCTAGTGAAGCAGTACCAACCCACTATTCCTCCTGTACCACGAGCAGAAATATTTTTCCTTTAACTAACCCACATGTTCCTTAAAAAGGTTTTCAAAATAGCTAAACTAAATTTTTTAGAATAAATTTATAAAATACAATTACTATTTTCAAGTTATTTCACTGTCATTTTGGAAAATGGAAAAATTCAGCTTGTATGAGTCTTTTTAAAATAAGCACAAGTTTGCAAGGTTATATTGTACGGTATAGAAAGAAAGCATATGAAAATCATCAACACTAGGACTTTGTCGAGTTAAGAATCCCAGATTGTGTGGTAATAAGGTGTGAGAGATATTGATGACCAGTGAGGGATGAAAGGGAGGGGAATGTATAAGGTAGGGAGACAGACGGACTTGTGTGTGTGTGAAATTGCAGAGTCAGTGGTCAGTTAGGGTCTATCGTGGGTCCCTCAGAATGGAGCCTTCTGTTAGCAAAGCTCTCGTAATGATTGGATTATTCTGTGTTATATTTTTATGATAATAAAAATGTTTTGTGGATGTTATCAAAAAGTTATTATCTTTAATTGTGTTTGTTGTTTTACTCGGTCACCACCCACTAGACAAAGACGCTACACAAATCTGTAATTGTGACATACTTCAATACAAATGTATAGTGATCTCAGAGTTAAATTTATTTTATAAATTTTTTGGGGAGTATTAAATGTGTGGTCAATGTTACATGTTAGAATTGAATCTTTTTGTAGATGAGCTAGTGACTTATTTTCTATTTCAGGTCATTAATAAAGGCATGGTTGTATGTTGACAAAGATTGGCACATAATTCTTACAATTATGAATTCACTTGGTGTTTCATAACTTGTACCCATAACATTGATTTTCTATGCTTGGCGTCCAAGCTTTTATTTTGGTAGACAATAGAAATTTAAAGGAAATCGTAGTGTGTGCAAATAATTTATTTTGCTACTTTAGAGCACCAGAATAAAAGCAGGTTTTAAAAATCCATTTTTTAACCCATTTTTTAACCCCTCCCATTTTTTTAAATTTTACAATTTTTAATGTAATTGTTATGTTTTTGTGTGCACCTGTTTGTAACAATTACAATTGTAATAAGAGCTCACTCTTCAGAGAAAAATACAATTTTTTTTAAAAATGTACATATTTCCCTTTGATTACATCAAAGACGATTGTTGAGTTAACAGTAAAAATATTTAGCACAAAAAGAAACATCTAATTAAACTTGACATTTAACTGTGAAAATTAAATGAAATTTCAAAATATTGTATTATTACTGGGGATACAGGTGTCTGCCAAATTTTAGCTCATCAAGCAATGTGAAGTGTGTAAAAGTAATGTTGCAAGATTTTGTATGCTAACAGACAGACAGACAGACAGACAGACAGACACACACAAGGTGCAAGCCAAATAAAAAATAAAAGCATGTATCTTGACTGCTGACGGAGAAAACTAAATGAAATTTTAGAGTACTGAATTGTTTTCAAAGATACAGGTGTCTGTCAATCAAGCAATGCGATGTGCATCAAAAATGACTTTGCAAGATGTGACACTATGCGAAGTGCATCAAAAATGACTTTGCAAGATGTGACACTATGCCAAGTGCATCAAAATGACTTTGCAAGATGTGACACTATGCGAAGTGAATCAAAAATGACTTTGCAAGATGTGACACCATCCGAAGTGCATCAAAAATGACTTTGCAAGATGGGACACCAACAGACACACACAGAGAATGGGCAAGCTAAATAAAAGCACATCAAAATAAACCAGCTCATGGGGTTGGGCATATGATACTAGAAAAGCAAAAGAATGAGCGACATGTTAAATGAAAAATTAAATCTTGCTAATTTATTTGCAATAATAAAGTTGAAATAATGGTTTAGGTTGCAGAAATGGAAATTAAAGGAACATTTTTAAAATAAAATTACAAATGCTTAAATTCAAAAACACTTGGCTCTGGTCTGATTTTCGCAAAATAAACATGTACTATTTTATGGTTCTGCCTTTATAGGTGACATTTATATGTATAGTTATATTCACTTATATCGTGAATGTAGATAAAAGACAGATTTAGATAGAGTAGCCCTTGTGTCAGTGTTACAATTTTTTCCACATAGAATACACTACATAAATTAACTGTATTTTTGAAATATTTAATTTTTGTCATGTAAATTTACTTTTTTTAAGACTACATGATACCTGATAAGGCAGTACCTTCAAACTGTAACAAAGCAGGAAAAATAAATAATTAATCTGAATATGAGATGATCTTAAAGAGTCCCTGACATGTAAATTGTACTTCTACAGAGAGTTTATAGAAAAGAAAAATTATACATTTATTGCTGAATTAGTTAAGACATCTTTTTTAAAAAAAATAACTATAGTGATTTAAAATAAAGTTTCAAAATATAATAATAAACCAAATCCTCTTGCAAATAAGAATTTTTATGATCAACAATATTGTCAATTTGACTATGTGTCACAGTAGCTGCCCCAGAAATTTTCCTTGAATTTTGCTCTGTACTATTGGCAAGGCTGGGTTCAAAATTTAGGGTATATAGCATTGCAGTGACACTATATTTATAAAGATATATCATCTTATCGTATTATTTGTCTTATCTCTACAGATCCTCATCATCATCATTTGTCCTTTGGGTTCCTTGTGGAACACAGGGCCCCTGTCAAAGCTCGCCACTGTGCACGGTCACTTGCCAGTCGCTTCAATTCTTCCCAGCTCTCTCCAGTTCTTCAAGCCTCATCTAACATGCTCCGTCTCCATGTATGCTTGGGTATTCCTTGCTTGATCTTCAGATTCTACTTCTATACAGAAGATAGTTGCGTCCTACGTTCTGGGAAGAATGCATTGGCAAGTAACGCAGCATTCACTGTTATGAGGGTTCCACGCATTACCCAGCAGGCTTTGTTTCCCTAATTAGTGTTGGGTACCCCTTCGCAGCTAGGTGGACACAGAGACACCCTTAGACCCGGGAACAAATTCCTGCATCACCTGGATTTGAACCCATGACCTTCGGTACGCCAGCTGAGCATGCATGCCACACTACAAATCTTAATAGTATATGAGACTGACAACAGTTTAAAGTTTATATTGATATATACGAAATTTTTACTATTGGTGATATACAAGAGGAGTTTACCGTGTATAAGCATCCACAGAAACATCTAATCCACTGCACCCAAAGGGGAATAGCACCACAGCAGATGACATCAAAATACTGCACAAATCCAGTCAGAGCAAACAGAAGTCCTATGACTGTGAATATTGTGACAAACACATGGATCTCCCCCACTGAGCTGCCAGGCTGTGAAAGGTATATCACTCACATGACTTATAATGATCACATAATTTAATACAGTAAACTTTATCTGTTGTTTGATACATGACTTATTATGAACACATAATTTAATACAGTAAACTTTATCTGTTGTTTGATACATGACTTATCATGATGACATGCTTTGTAAACTTAATCTGTTCCTTCAAAAGCAAAAAGAAATATCTAGTTAAGAAGTGGAATTAAATTAAGAATCCAAATTTTATTTCTTAATCTTTAATGGATAATTTTAATTGCACAATGAAAATTTAAGTACAACTGTTAGTTAAGTGGTTAGCTAACTTAGCAGATAAAGTAGGACGATAAGGAAAAGCCAGATAGCTTTCTCACTGTGAGCCTCTTAAAAATAGCAAAATTTTCTTCTACTTCCAGGGATGGTGCTGGCAAAACATTATTAAATTTACAGGTTTGGCACCCACCAATGTTCACTCAAGGTTTGTTGGTCCTAGTGCAAAATAAAAAAAACCTGTGTGCACAGCAACGATTTGTAGAAAATTTTCTGTGCAGTGATTCTAAAACATTTCCAGTGCTTAGATATTTACACGGCCGCTTAGCCTTAAGGGAACATTGGACATATAAAGTAATAAAGATTTTGGGCACTATCACACAATATTAAAATGACGCTGTTACCATTACCTATGTTAATTTTTTAAAACAAAATCATAAGCTAATTTGCATTTGTTACCTGATACTGATCAGGTGCATTCCAACCATTTGCATACGCCACAATAAGAAATAATGTAAGGCCAGCATATACAATCAGGGACAAAATTGTCAAGTTGAAAAATCTCAGCACCTGATGATATAAATTGAATACATTATTTTTTTTTTAAGTTAACATAAATAAATTCCATTCTCAAATTACAAAATTGACTGCATTCAATCTCTGCAAGTAAATCTCTAAACTATTGTCAATTAGATTTTATTTCTAGCTTTTAAAATTTTTAAAAATCTACCGTTGTATCTCTTTTACTCAGTGTAGCTCTGACTCCTGTGCTCCCTGTGATTACCATCTGAAAATAAAAGATCAGATTTAATAAATGCTGTATGATAAAAATTTACTTGACTTCTTATTTGGTCAAAGATATCTTGTGCTTACATCACCAGAGTATTATAAAAATAAGCATCTTTAGGTACCAACTGGTTAGCCAGTCAAAGGGAAGCTACTTCAAATAAAATTTTAAAAAATATTTGTTAAAAAGAGCAAACTGAAAGAAAGTTAAATTGCATTGTCTTTCCAGGAGGAGAGATGAGCGCCGAATATAAACAAAGAATTAAGAATTAATTCATTAATTTGCATAAATACTTTATGCAATGAATTGCTTGTGTCATGAATTTTAAAGAAATTATAACTTATTTATGTCTCTTTAGCTCATACTTCTAAACAAATAATTAAAAATGTAATCTTATTTATTTTCTAACTTTTACTTTAAATATTTAAAATGTTAAGATTTTTATTTCTCTCAACAGTCTGCCCAACTCTACTCCTTTTGTTTTTCTCTCTCAACCTAACCTTTCCGAGTGTCAACTCTGTTTCATCAACTCAATGGTAAAAAAGAAATACTGAGCTTTTATTAAAATGTCACATGTTATCTAAGATTCTACACAGGTCATCCAAACATGGAAATAAACCTGATTAGTAAGAAAAAATACTTTATTTTTATTACATAGAAAAACTTGGTTGGCAAATTCTCTTATGACCAAAATATTTTAATTACTTATCATGTTCTGTCATGATTGGTTTGGTGTTCACATCTTGCAGCAATATTTTGGGGACTAGACTGCCAGTCAGTGATTGTAAATTTTAAAAATTCATTCATAGTTAATTTTTCATCTGTAACCAAAGATTCACATATGAGCACACTTTACTCTTCTTCAAAAAACAGGCCTTCATGTTCTTGACAAAATGCAAGAATTGTCTGTGGATCATCTTGGCATCTCTGGTAACCAGATACTTATACTTTCACAGGTGGCATATTTTCCATCAGAATAGTTAAGTATCTTGGCATTTTAGCATGTTGACTTTCAAGAGCTGGTTACCTATTGTTCCTGATTTCTTGTTATTACGACCAAAGCCTACAAGTACTTATCCTTGACACCCTTCATCTGCTTTATTACTTAGTCTGGAAATCATGCCCCATATGAGTCAAACAGACTGGACAACAATCTTTTTCCAATGACCGCGCAGCAAGCAGTTGCAATCAACTTCAAACAATAGCTGTGCTACATGCTGTGCTACCTCCCTGTCCCTCTTCAATAAACAAAGCCTTATTGTCAAGGGACTTGATGGAATTTTGAAACCAAGTACCATATACACTTATCCTTCCCAGCATTTTGAATGCTGTTTTTTTTTTTACAGAACACACACACATATACTCATAGAAATCACATCAAAAGTAATAATTATTGTAAAATCCTCATAATATTCTCAAATAGTCACTTGTAATACAAATTTTATTCATTAAAAAAGGAAAGCAGTATAAAACTCACTGTAGCTCCTGCCAATAGACCAACACCATAACAGTTTCCCTTGTCAAATAGTCACTTGTAATACAAATTTTATTCATTAAAAAGGAAAGCAGTATGAAACTCACTGTAGCTCCTGCCAATAGACCAACACCATAACAGTTTCCCTTGTCAAATAGTCACTTGTAATACAAATTTTATTCATTAAAAAAGGAAAGCAGAATAAAACTCACTGTAGCTCCTGCCAATAGACCAACACCATAACAGTTTCCCTAGTCAAATAGTCACTTGTAATACAAATTTTATTCATTAAAAAAGGAAAGCAGTATAAAACTCACTGTAGCTCCTGCCAATAGACCAACACCATAACAGTTTTCCTTGTCAAATAGTCACTTGTAATACAAATTTTATTCATTAAAAAAGGAAAGCAGTATAAAACTCACTGTAGCTCCTGCCAATAGACCAACACCATAACAGTTTCCCTTATCAAATAGTCACTTGTAATACAAATTTTATTCATTAAAAAAGGAAAGCAGTATAAAACTCACTGTAGCTCCTGCCAATAGACCAACACCATAACAGTTTCCCTTGTCAAAAATAATGAGTTCATCTCCATCTTTGCTCTCTATAAGGGGCAGGATAAAAACCTCAAGGACACCTGTCAGTTAATAGTTTGGAAGGCATTAACATGCTGTGCTCTTAAAATTAAATGTAGGCAGTTTCTGTTTTAATCAAAGTGTATCTAGAATTCCTTACCTAATATTAGCTAGCTAATGATATTTTAAGAATTACTGACACAAACCAGTACAGTAGTAGGGGCCGTCCATAAATGACGT
>MUZC01002921.1:3573-18951 GCA_002072015.1 Radix auricularia
GTGTGTTGCGCCTTCCGGCAGCAGTGTGTGTGTTTTTCGTCCTCTGTTTTTCGGTATTTGTATTTTCTATTCTATCTTTGGAGATATAATTTTTATACTAATATATCAGTGAAGGATTTTCCCAGATAGTGGTGTATTCTATTTTTGTGTTTAGTCTCACTATTTCATAATTATCAACCAAATACTTAATTAATTATCAAATACAACCAAGATCAGCCACACACTATAAACATTTACTGAGCTCTCGTCAAACGTAAACATTGTTATGGTCCACCTCTCCTATGTAAACAAAGACTGGTTTTCCGTTACGGCGCACATTACACCGAATATTTTCTGTGTTTAACACACATGTCCTACTATTTAATAATATAAATGGAAAGAAACATTCTCTTACAAATACGGTGTCTATGTCTGAACGCTAGGAAAAAACTCGATACCAAAGTGTTCAACATCATACGAAAACTTGGTATTGGGCATCGAACCGCAACAAAACGTGGAACTCGAGCTGGACGTCGATATCGTCTGTGTCATGGCTTGTCTCAGACACCCCACACAGATGCGGACCGTATACCCACCACACCGGCACAAACGCCGCCTCGAACGGCTTCTCGCTGGTCTCACGCTGCATCCCTTCTACCCAGCCATGTCCTTAAAAACTGCATCAAGATCATGCACCTAAACGCCCAGTCATGTGGTAACAAAACCCTGGAACTCGCAGACACAATTATTGATGGAAAGTTTGACATTGCATTTTTAAGCGAAACGTGGTTCAAGGAGGCTGGTGATGAGCCCAGGATTGCGGAGATGACGCCCAAAGGCTTTTTATCAACGAACATTCCCTGCCGGACAGGCAGAGGTGGTGGTCTAGCTATACTTTACAAAGAAAAACTAGCAAACTCGATCAAAATCCGTCCAGACTCGTCATCAACATCCACCTTCAGCATGTGTGAACTCCGCATTAAATACCGCCACCGAACTCTGACCATCGTGTTCATGTATCGCCCACCCCCAAGCAAAAAGAACAAACTCACACCCAAGTTATTTGTTCAGGAGTTTTAGGATCTCCTCGACCGTTACATTTCAACTAATGATCTTTTCGTCATCGGAGACTTCAACCTTCATTTTGAAAGTAACGGTGAGACATATGCAACGCAGGTGAAAAGGGCACTTAAAGAGCGCAGCTTGGACCAACTCATAAATGTGCCGACACATGTAAGAGGTCATACTATTGACTGGCTAGTCACTAATGCTCCGAATCTAGTAGCCAATCTGTTAATAGAAGATAAAGGTCTGTCAGACCATTTTTTGGTTTCCTTTGACTTAAAACTGTCAATACCTAGAAAAACAAGGAAATCAGTGACCTCTCGTAAACTGAGAGACATAAACATTACCTCCTTTGGAACAGACGCGGCTGAAATGTTGAGGAGACCGAACGACACTGACCTATCGACCTACTATAATACCTGCTTAAGAATGCTGCTCGACAAATACGCCCCTCTTGTCACTCGTTCAGTTTCTGACCGGCCATCGGCACCCTGGATGACGGACGCCATCAAGACAGCAAAGCAGCTGCGCCGTCGTGCTGAGAGAAAGTACAGGAAAACCGGCCTGACAGTGCATCGACAAGTCTATTTAAATGAGAAAAACAAGGTCAACCGCGCAATCAGAGACGCCAAGACCTCTCACCTTTGTGAGAAGATTGATGGCGCGGATTCTCCCAGAGAATTGTTTAGAGTGACCTCTGAGCTGATGGGCGGAGCCAGTAAGACTGAGTTACCATCCTCAATTCCCCTCGTTGATCTTCCTGACTATTTTAATCGTTTCTTTATAGACAAGATTGAGCTGATTAGACAAAACATGCCGCACTGTACACCACAGGTTGGCACCGACCCCACCTTTCGGAATTCCCCCCTCAGTGAGTTCCAATGTGTGTCTGAAAATCACATCAAGGACGTTATTGTGAAAATGCCTAAAAAATCATGTGATCTTGACCCGATTCCTGCCTCTTTGTTCATGGACTGTCTTGATGCGCTTGTTCCAGCCATTACACAGATCATAAACATCTCGCTGACTACAGGTGTAGTACCCCAGTCATTCAAACATGCTCTTGTCAAGCCCCTACTGAAAAAGTCAAATCTTGACCCTGAGTGCCTGAAGAACTACCGACCAGTCTCAAACTTGCCCTTCCTGTTAAAAGTTCTTGAGCGTGTTGTACTGGCACAGTTGCTAGCCCACTTTGAGCAACACAACCTCTTGGAGCCGTTTCAGTCTGCATACAGGAAGTGTCGTAGCACGGAGACAGCACTGATCAGGGTATTGAACGATCTACTTCGTGCGTCCGATTCCGGTCAGGTATCTTTGCTTTCAATGCTCGACCTGTCAGCAGCTTTTGACACACTCGGCCATGAGATCCTGCTTACCAGATTCTCCACCACCTTTGGATGCCTGGGTACTGTCCTCGGTTGGCTCAGGTCTTACTTGACCGAACGTACCCAAAGTGTCGTGGTAAATGGAGCTGTCTCAGCACGCTCGGTCTTAAAGTATGGAGTACCACAGGGATCAGTCTTAGGCCCCGTGCTTTTTATCATGTATACATACCCACTCAGTGACATTATCAAACCGTTTGGCGTCTCCTACCACTTTTTCGCTGATGACTCGCAATTGTACGATTCTGCAGTTCCCGCAGAGGTTCCTCGTCTTGCAGTGAAAGTCAGTGGTGCTATTACCAGTGTCTACACATGGATGGCTGAAAACAAACTGAAAATGAATGAAGAAAAGACAGAGGTAATCCTCATCGGAACCAGACACAAATTGTTAAATGTTGGGGGTACCAACTCGCTAAATATCATGAATGGTCAGGTCCCTTTAGCCGACAAGGTGAGGAACCTCGGTGTTATCCTTGACTGTACACTGTCATTTGACTACCACATATCCAATCTATGCAGAGGTCTATACCTTCAATTACGTAGATTAGGCCAAATAAGACCTTACCTGTCCACTGACTCTGCAAAAACATTGGCAGTTGCCCTAATACTATCGAGAATGGACTACTGCAACGCACTACTCGCCGGTCTGCCCGAGGACAAAATTGCCAGGCTCCAGCGTATTCAGAACAGTGCCGCACGCCTGGTTATGTGCAAATCGAAGCGGGTCTCAGCAACCACCCTTCTTCGCTCCTTACACTGGCTACCTGTTAAAGCAAGAATCGAATACAAGATCGCATCAATTTGCCACCAGTGTTTAAACAACAAAAGAATGCCATTGTACCTGAGTGAGCTCATTTCACCATATGTGCCACAAAGAGACCTGCGTTCAGCGGACTCCTCCTTACTTGCTGTGCCGCGTTCTTCCCTCCAGATGTGCGGTATGAGAGCTTTCTCATCATTTGGCCCGAAAGTGTGGAACTCACTTCCCCTCGGGCTTAGACAGACCGCCTGCTATGACAATTTTAAAAAGAACTTAAAAACTCACTATTTTAATACCTACCTCTAGAAATTGTAGAAATTGTTTATCTTGTAAATAGTCTGATTTTCCCCACGTGTTATCACCTCAGCCACTTGTTTGAAGCGCATTGAGCCTACATTATGTTTGTTAAATGGCGCTATATAAGTGTTATCATTATTATTATTATTATTATTATTAAGTGTGATAGGAGAGTAAACAGTTGTAATAACATAAAGTGTGATAGGAGAGTAAACAGTTGTAATAACATGTGTGAAAGGAGAGTAAACAGTTGTAATAACAAGTGTGATAGGAGAATAAACAGTTGAAATAACATGTGTAATAGGAGAGTAACCAGTTGTAATAACATAAAGTGGGATAGGAGAGTAAATAGTTGAAATAACATAAAGTGTGATAGGAGAGTAAACAGTTGTAATAACATAAAGTGGGATAGAAGAGTAAAAAGTTGTAATAACATAAAGTGTGATAGGAAAGTAAACAGTTGTAATAACATATGGGATAGGAGAGTAAACAGTTGAAATAACATAAAGTGTGATAGGAGAGTAAACAGTTGTAATAACATAAAGTGTGATAGGAGAGTAAACAGTAGTAATAACATAAAATGTAATAGGGGAGTTAACAGTTGTAATAACATAAAGTGTGATAGGAAAGTAAACAGTTGTAATAACATAAAGTGGGATAGAAGAGTAAACAGTTGTAATAACATTAAGTGTGATAGGAAAGTAAACAGTTGTAATAACATATGGGATAGGAGAGTAAACAGTTGTAATAACATAAAGTGTGATAGGAGAGTAAACAGTAGTAATAACATAAAATGTGATAGGGGAGTTAACAAATGTAATAACATGTGTGATAGTAGAGTAAACAGTTGTAATAACATAAAGTGTGATTGGAAAGTAAACAGTTGTATTAACATAAAGTGTGATAGGAGAGTAAACAGTTGTAATAACATGTGTGATAGTAGAGTTAACAGTTGTAATAACATAAAGTGTGATAGGAAAGTAAACAGTTGTAATAACATATGGGATAGGAGAGTAAATAGTTGTAATAACATAAAGTGTGATAGGAGAGTAAACAGTTGTGACAACATAAAGTGTGATAGGAGAGTAAACAGTTGTAATAACATGTGTGATAGTAGAGTAAACAGTTGTAATAACATAAAGTGTGTTAGAGGATAGAAAACAGTTGTAATAACAAACGTTTGATAGGAGAGTAAACAAATGTAATAACATAAAGTGTGATAGGAAAGTAAACAGTTGTAATAACATAAAGTGTGATAGGAGAGTAAACAGTTGTAATAACAACATATGTGATAGGAGAGTAAACAGGAGTAATAACATAAAGTGTGATAGGAGAGTAAAGAGTTGTAATAACATAAATTGTGATAGGACAGTAAACAGTTGTAATAACATGTGTGAAAGGAGAGTAAACAGTTGTAATAACATATGTGATAGGGGAGCAAACAGTTGTAATAACATAAAGTTTGATAGGAGAGTAAACAGTTGTGATAACATAAAGTGTGATAGGAGAGTAAACATTTGTAATAACATAAAGTGTGATAAGAGAGTAAACATTTGTAATAACATAAAGTGTGATAGGAGAGTAAACAGTTGTGATAACATAAAGTGTGGTAGGAGAGTAAACAGTTGTAATAACTTAAAGTGTGATAGGAGAGTAAACAGCTGTACTAACGTAAAGTGTGATAGTAGAGTAAATAGTTGTAATAACATAAAGTGTGATAGGAGAGTAAACAGTTGTAATAACATAAAGTGTGATAGGAGAGTAAACAGTTGTAATAACATAAAGTGTGATAGGAGTGAAAACAGTTATAATAACAACAGTAAGCCAGGAGAGTAATCAGTTGTAATAACAAAAAGTGAGATAGGAGAGTAAACAGTTGTAATAACATAAAGTGTGATAGGAGAGTAAACAGTTGTAATAACATAAAGTGTGATAGGAGAGTAAACAGTTGTAATAACATAAAGTGTGATAGGAGAGTAAACAGTTGTAATAACATAAAGTGTGATAGGAGAGTAAATAGTTGTAATAACATANCAGTTTAAAGAAAACAAAATTGTTTACGAACACATTCATACAAAACAAAGTCTTTGTCTAGCTTTATCCATTGTTAAAAATGTCTCTATTCTCATCTTAATAACAGCTATATGGCGTTAAAAGTTGAGTTTCTTTGTTTTTAACATAAATCTTATTTTTTTAATGTAAAGTAGTTAGTCTTTGCAAGAGGTGTCACTATGCTTAGGAGAGTAAACAGTTGTAATAACATAAAGTGTGATAGGAGAGCAAACAGTTGTAATAACATAAAGTGTGATAGGAGAGTAAACAGTTGTTATAACATAAAGTGTGATTGGAGAGTAAACAGTTGTAATAACATAAAGTGTGATAGGAGAGTAAACAGTTGAAAAAACATAAGGTGTGATAGGAGAGTTAACAGTTGTAATAACATATGTGATAGGAGAGTAAAGAGTTATGATAACATTAAGTGTGATAGGAGAGTAAACTGTTGTAATAACATAAAGTGTGATAGGAGAGTAAACAGTTGTAATAACATGTGTGAAAGGAGAGTAAACAGTTGTAATAACAAGTGTGATAGGAGAATAAACAGTTTTAATAACATGTGTAATAGGAGAGAAAACAGTTGTAATAGCATAGATTGTGATAGGAGAGTAAACAGTTGTAATGACATAAAGTGGGATAGGAGAGTAAATAGTTGTAATAACATAAAGTGTGATAGGAGTGTAAACAGTTGTAATAACATAAAGTGGGATAGAAGAGTAAACAGTTGTAATAACATAAAGTGGGATAGAAGAGTAAACAGTTGTAATAACATAAAGTGTGATAGGAGAGTAAACAGTTGTAATAACATAAAGTTTGATAGGATAGTAAACAGTAGTGATTACATAAAGTGTGATAGCGGAGTAAACAGTTGTAATAACATAAAGTGTGATAGGAGAGTAAACAGTTGTAATAACATAAAGTGTGATAGTATAGTAAACAGTTGAAAAAACATAAGGTGTGATAGGAGAGTTAACAGTTGAAATAACATATGTGATAAGAGAGTAAAGAGTTATGATAACATTAAGTGTGATAGGAGAGTAAACAGTTGTAATAACATAAAGTGTGATAGGAGAGTAAACAGTTGTAATAACATGTGTGAAAGGAGAGTAAACAGTTGTAATAACAAGTGTGATAGGAGAATAAACAGTTGTAATAACATGTGTAATAGGAGAGTAAACAGTTGTAATAGCATAAATTGTGATAGGAGAGTAAACAGTTGTAATAACATAAAGTTAGATAGGAGAGTAAATAGTTGTAATAACATAAAGTGTGATAGGAGCGTAAATAGTTGTAATAACATAAAGTGGGATAGAAGAGTAAACAGTTGTAATAACATAAAGTGTAATAGGAAAGTAAACAGTTGTAATAACATATGGGATAGGAGAGTAAACAGTTGTAATAACATAAAGTGTGATAGGAGAGTAAACAGTTGTAATAACATATGTGATAGGAGAGTAAACAGTTGTAATAACATAAAGTGTGATAGGAGATAAAAGGGTTGTAATAACATAAAGTGTTATAGGAGAGTAAACAGTTGTAATAACATAAAGTGTGATAGGAGAGTAAACAGTTGTCATAACATTTGTGATAGGTAAGTAAACAGTTCTAATAACAAGTGTGATAGGAGAGTAAACAGTTGTTATAATATGTATGACAGGAGAGTAAACAGTTGAAATAACATAAAGTGTGATAGGAGAGTAAACAGTTGTAATAACATAAAGTGTGATAGGAGAGTAAACAGTTGTAATAACATAAAGTGTGATAAGAGAGTAAACAGTTATATTAACAGAAAGTGTGATATGAGAGTAAACAGTTGTAATAAAATAAAGTGTGATAAGAGAGTAAACAGTTGTAATAACATATGTAATAGGAGAGTAAACATTTGTAATAACAAAAAGTGTGATAGGAGAGTAAACAGTTGTAATAACATAAAGTGTGATAGAAGAGTAAACAGTTGAAATATAATATGTGATAGGAGAGTAAACAGTTGTAATAACATAAAATGTGATAGGAGAGTAAACAGTTGTAATATAATATGTGATAGGAGAGTAAACAGTTTTAATAACATAAAGTGTGATAGGAGAGTAAACAGTTGTAATAACATATGTGTTAGGAGAGTAAACAGTTGTAAGAAAATGTGTGATAGGAGAGTAAACATTTGTAATAACATATGTGATAGGAGAGTAAATAGCAGTTGTAATAACATAAAGTATGATATGAGAGTTAATAGTTGTAATAACATAAAGTGTGATAGGAGAATAAACAGTTGTATTAACATAAAGTGTGATAGGAGAGTAAAAAGTTGTAATAACATAAAGTGTGATAGGAGAGTAAATAGTTGAAATAACATAAAGTGTGATAGAAGAGTAAACAGTTGTAATAACATAAAGTGTGATAGGAGAGTAAATAGTTGAAATAACATAAAGTGTGATAGGAGAGTAAACAGTTGTAATAACATAAGTGATAGGAGAGTAAACAGTTTTAATAACATAAAGTGTGATAGGAGAGTAAACAGTTGTAATAACATAAAGTGTGATAGGAGAGTAAAAGTTGTAATAACATATGTGATAGGAGAGTAAACAGTTGTAATAACATAAAGAGTGATAGGAGAGTTAACAGTTGTAATAACATAAAGTGTGATAGGAGAATAAACAGTTGTAATAACATATGTGATAGGAGAGTAAACAGTTGTAATAACATAAAGTGTGATAGGAGATAAAAGGGTTGTAATAACATAAAGTTTTATAGGAGAGTAAACATTTGTAATAACATAAAGTGTGATAGGAGAGTAAACAGTTGTAATAACATTTGTGATAGGTGAGTAAACAATTCCAATAACAAGTGTGATAGGAGAGTAAACAGTTGTAATAATATGTATGACAGGAGAGTAAACAGTTGAAATAACATAAAGTGTGATAGGAGAGTAAACAGTTGTAATAACATAAAGTGTGATAGGAGAGTAAACAGTTGTAATAACATAAAGTTTGATAAGAGAATAAACAGTTGTAATAACAGAAAGTGTGATAGGAGAGTAGACAGTTGTAATAACATAAAGTGTGATAGGAGAGTAAACATTTGTAATAACATAAATTGTGATAGGAGAGTAAACAGTTGTACTAACATAAAGTGTGATAGGAGAGTAAACAGTTGTAATAACATAAAGTGTGATAGAAGAGTAAACAGTTGTAATAACATAAAGTTTGATAGGATAGTAAACAGTAGTGATTACATAAAGTGTGATAGCGGAGTAAACAGTTGTAATAACATAAAGTGTGATAGGAGAGTAAATAGTAGTAATAACATAAAATGTGATAGGAGAGTAAACAGTTGTAATTACATAAAGTGTGATAGGAGAGTAAACAGTTGTAATAACATAAAGTGTGATAAGAGAGTAAACAGTTGTAATATCATAAAGTGTGATAGAAGAGTAAACAGTTGTAATAACATGTTTGATAGGAGAGTAAACAGTTGTAATAACATAAAGTGTGATAAGAGAGTAAACAGTTGTAATAACATAAAGTGTGATTGGAGAGTAAACAGTGAACTAACATAAAGTGTGATAGGAGAGTAAACAGTTGTAATAACATAAATGTCAATCATATAAATCAAAAAATCATTGGACGTGTCTCAAAGTGTCCCGCTGTCCAGTCAATATCAGCTCACATGTAGCTGAGTTAATAAAGCAAGTCAAAGGATCTTAATACTTTAGAACTTTATGTTAAAAATGTGTTCACATAAATAAACAACATCAAAGAACTGATCACAACAAAACATGTAACAGTATCTAAGAGTTATAAAAGTTATAAAATCTTTCTAGTCCCCACTATCTATGTTATTAACATCCTTCAAATAAAAGAAATGACGTCATTGTTTTTGTCATAAATTAATCAGTCTAGATGTTAAGATATATTTTTGTTTGATATTAAACAGTTTATGTGGAGTTTAAAAACTTTGATTTCAATGTAACAATAATATAATTACTCGGTATGTAATCTTTGATATAACAAAGTCAGTGCTAATAAGTGATTTATCTCTTATTAAAGAGATCGAAGACAAGTGACGTGCCACTTAAATAAAGTACTTGCACAAGGGTTATATGGAATCAGTTTATTCATCAATTACACAAAGAAATACATGAATATAATAATACTAAATTTATAGTTTTCTGAATTGAAAATAACTAAGATACGAATCTATTATTTCAATCAACAAATTTTTTTTTTATAAATTATATTTAGTAACATGCAATACAAAGTGTAAGCAATGCAAATAAGTAATGACGTGCTGCATTGACTTGTTAATAACAATTTAATTTAAACAAAGTTAAAAGTAATATGATCTTCTCATTAATATTTTCTCTAAACTTGTTTCAAATACAATCTCTTATGAAGTAGGTCGATAACAGTGCTTTTTATTGCGGCGTTTATGGCGAAAATTCAATTAAATTGCACGTCAGAAAAAGCGATAGAAAGTCTTTAAATGTCACCCTATCTCTCTCACTATCTCTTTCTCTCTCATTCGCTTTCTCTCCCTCTCACTTTCCCTCTCCTTTTCCTCTATCTCATTCCCTATCCTTCTCTTTCTATCTCCATCTCTTTGTCATTATGTCTTTCTTTTTCTCTCCTCTCTTTAACTATCTTTCTCTTTATATCTCTTAGCCCCTCTTTTTTCTCTCTTTCTCTCTCTATCACTTTCTCTCTATACATCGTTTTCTCCATTACTATATCTCTTTCTCAGTATATCTATCGCTCTCTTTCTCTCTCTGTCGCTTTCTCTCGATATCTCTGGTCTCCCTCTTTCTCTATCTTTCTCTTTTTTTACTATATCTTTGTCACTTTCTTTTTCTGTATGTATTTATCACTATCTCTTTTTCTCATTCTTTCTCTCTCCCTCTTCCTTTATTTATTCTCACACTTTCTCTCTATTTCTCTCAACTTCTCTTTCTATCTCTTTTTTTTTGTTTCTCTCGATCTCTCTCTATCTGACTCTCTTTCTCTTTTTAACTCTCCTTATATTTTTCTTTATATCTCTCTCTTTCTCTTTGTCTCTGTCTCAATCTATCTCACTCTCACTCTTTCTCCATTTCTCTCCGTATCTCTCACTTTAACCCTCTTTCTTTCTCTCTCTCTCTCTCTCTCTCTCTTTTAGTGGCGTAGCGTGGTTATGTGCCGCCCGGGGCAGAAACAAAATTTGCAGCCCCCATTCCCGAAAAAATTTTGTTGACGTAAAGTAAAGATAGTTTTTATTAGAAAGTAATGATGTCACTGTGATAGAGATAAAAAGAAAAACTTTATTTCTTTATTAAAATAAAAAAATTCTGTTTTTTTTTTCTTTCGTGTATTATGATTTTCAGCCTTTCCATGCTCAATATCAAAAATTAAAATAGCCATAGATTAGAAAATTTTGACGTAGAACTAATCATTATTGATTGTAATTAATTTTTCATTAACTTAATTTTAGAGAAGCTATTTTAAGACCGTGGATTGCTTTAGACTATTGTAAGCAATGTTCAAATTATTTATAATATTTTAGGCAATGTAACTTCGAGTCTTAATATCTTAATTTACTTTTATAAATCAAGTATTCTTAAATTCATTTATTTTTTTTTACCCGTGTGGCACATTAGTCTTTGCTTGACGATGTCATTTGAATACTTTAATTTTAAAGCAACATTTCAAAGACCAGCAGATTGCATGCTGTGCGAAAACATTTTCTCTTTTCTAAATTCTACATACCTGAAAAAATCTCACATGAGTTTCCATAGTTATTTCATCTTATGAATAGCAGAACTTTATTCTCTACTGATTTTCTAAAAAAAAACATGGATACATATTTTGGATCACAGAAAATGTGTTCTCCTTCACTTCAACTTAAAGATTCAATTAAATGGATGACGTCTCCACATAAAATGTTATGCAATGTCAAAGCATCCAATAAGTATTCCATCAATTTCTCTATGATCAACTTCTGCTTAGCATTTTTCTTAGCTCTATACATTTATAAATTATTTTGGGCTTCTTTGACACAGCTTTAAAAATAAAAAGATTTTTATTGTGACCAGAAAAGTTCTTGCATGTCTTGGTCACATGAGCTTATTCTTTCTGCCTCTATCAGTTTTTCTATAGCTTCCAAATAATCTCAAAATGGCTCTATGGTATATTTTGTATCCTGAATGTTCGTATGCTTACAAAGTAAGTCGATGCTCCAAACAGTTATTGGCCTTAATAAGAATATGTAACAAAGTTCTAGAGTAATAAATAGATAATTCGTTTACGTTGGCATATCATGTAAACAGATTTGGTTAAAAAAACTATTTGAGAAAAATTTGACAGTGCGATTTTATGTTATTGCGTCTGTTTTAAACGCATGTATACTTTCCAGCCAGGAAGTACTAACGCATGATGATCCTCTGTATCCCATTACTTAAATATCGTTACTTATTAAAATCATTTCATAAATGTAAGCAGGTTAACTTTTACTTCACTGAAATATTGTAAGGATTCCACAATGTCTAATTCTTTATTTACAATCGTTTCGCAACTGGACTTGTTTTGTGATGTGAAATACATGAATATCTCGAATACATTAAAATAATATTGGGTATCTTTTACCAGAAAATAAGATGATTTTTCGCGATCTATATCTCTTAAAATTGCTTATGAGCTTAGTTTGAATTTTAGATGAAACTTTTTAAAACATTTTTATTAATACAATGTTCAGGGAATTCTCGATCGTACTTTGCACGCAAATGCATTGGTTCCGGAATATTGCCTTTATTTACAAAAGTATTGTTCTCTCTGTGACCAAAAAAAAAAATTGCCAGTATTTAACAATGTCACAAATTCTAACATAAACGTCCTGTACTTTGTTTTTTCTTCCTTTTCATAACCTATTGTTCTTTGTCAATTATTTTTTATTCGATTCCTCATCCTTTCAAATTTCAAAAAAAAAAATAAATTTGGTAATGTTTAACAGTTGTTCCTGTGTCGAAACCTGCAAAGTTTTAATGTCATTAAATAAGCAATTTGTTCATTATTTCTGTTGATGCTTCAAATCAGAGGACAAAAAATAAATAATAAAATAAGGATTTTTAGAATAAACGACGTTAGCACGCCAACATTTTTTTTCAGTAGTTTATTTAAGTTAAAATCAAACTTGAATCAATCATATATAACAGAACCATATTGTCATATTCGTACACTCATTCAACCTCTTTTTTCCACTTTAATTGCATTAGTATCTTAGTATTCATAAGGAAGTTGAAATTGTGGCATTTGAAATGTTTACGTATATGATATAGTTTCTTTAGTTTTTCTATTTATAAACTTTATTTTATCGCTTTTCCTTTTGGAAACTAATTAACAGGGAATCGGCCGCTCCTCCCTCCTCTTTTACACACAATGTACCGCTCCAAGCTAGGCTCATGTTTTATGTGCATTACATTTTTCTGTTACAACAGGAGCGGCTTTCAAATTTTAAGAATTGTTTAAGCTACCACTACTGAAGTGCTACATTATCATAATACTTAAGTACTTTTCAGTACAGTAGCATTAGTATCAGAAAAATTTATATCCAATAAGAAGTTTGAAGTTTTGACGTTTGAAAAGTTCAAAAGCCTTAGGATATTTAATTTATTTCTTTTATTAATATCTTATTTGGTTTTTTTTTCTTTTAAGGCATTGTTCCCCACTTCTGAGTGATTTTGGAACCATTGGTGTGAGTGGTGCCACGGACCCAATTGGAAAATTTTGTCACCCCCTGTACTTGTTCTTTGCTCTATCATGCCAGCATGCTGTGTGTTTGAAGGGTGTTTAGCTGTGCTGAACAATCAGCGAGGTATGCATGCGTGCTCCTTGACCATGGGGCAGGGTACAGCCAATGGAAAGCGACCCGTGACGGGGGGAAGGGTCCGTGAAGAAAAAACAACAGAAAGTTGCACGAGGAAGGGTAGGTGTGCGAGAGCGAGGAAATATATAGCAGTCGGTAATTAGGAGAAGATGTAGAACTGTGTTCCATGCTGTTTAGAGAGAAGCCAAATAAACATTATATACAACTATAGTTCTCTGCTTTCCTGCATTTTGTTGTTTATTCAAACTAATAATAATAGCCACCACTCGGCTACACTTTTATTGCGCTAAAATCCTCGACTTTCTAATAATTTTGTTCTAAGAAACTAAATAACGATCAGGAATTTGCCCCACCCCCTGGCCAAATGCCATCCGGGCACTCTTGGCCCCCCCATTCCCTTCGATACGCCACTGACCCCCTTAAGTATTTAATAAATTGATGTGATGAGACTATTAGAAATGTTTTAGCCATGGTCTTGGAGAAGTTTTTATGAGGAGCCTAACAAGCTTGGTGTTTAAACAATCATAAAATAATTATAAAGTATAAATGAATTGTACATACAAAAGAGAAGGTTCATTAATTATTTTTTTTTGGTAAGTTTATAATTGACATACAGCGTTTAAAGTTATTATTAATCAAAAATCAATAAGTTGCATGAACTTGTTTAAATCTCAATCAGTCTTTACAAGGTGTAAGAGAAAACTAGACATTTATTGGCACAGTGTACCTCAATAAGGGAACGAAGTTAAGTTGCAAGCCACTTACATCTATAGCGGTCAATTGTGCCTCAATTATTACAACAGTGAAATTAACAACTAGACATCAAATATTTAACAATTTAAAAATTAAATTTATAGTTTACATAATTGTAAATAAAAGTGATTAGAAACAGATATTTCGTTATATTAATTATAATCTATGTATAATTTTTTGTTCATAAAACATTGGAACTATTTAATTCAAAGCAAGAAGACTTTTTTCATGTAGAATTCGTTCAAAAAATCAATAAGTATTTGAAAATATATGTTTTGGTCTTATTATAAATTTGCCTACTAATAAGGTAGTGATTATTGCCTAGTCAAGACGACCCAATATGCGGCTGCATACGCGCTCTTCCACTTCCGGTTATAGCCATTCTTGGTTTTAAAAAATTATAATATTAAAATATTTATTGGTGTTTGTGGCTGTGTGGTCGTATCGATAGTAAGTTAGTATGCTACATCGCAGAACCGTGGTTCATTTCCTTACTGTTGCTTTTTTTTTAAACGTACAACATGAATTTATAATGAATAAGATTTTTTTTTTAAAAAAGGGTTGTTTTGATGTTAGGTTTAGGGTTAGACTCTAGGTTTACGTTACGTGATAGTTTTTAGGGTTTGGGTTAGGTTTAGTGATAGATTTGAGAGATTGTTTGAATGCACATTTAGAATCGGAGGTTCAATGAAAGGCGCAGGGAATACTTGTAACTCTTCAATTTTATAAACATCATTTTATAAACAATGTTACCAAGAATAGCAATAACCGGAAGTGGACGAGTGCGTATGCAGCCACATATTGGGTCGTCCTGACGAGACGATATCCGCTACCAACTAATAATTTTGTTAGTGAGTATCGCCTCGTGAGGACGACCCAATATGCGGCTGCATACGCGCTCGTCCACTTCCGGTTATGGCTATTCTTAGTAACATGTTTTTATAAGATTAAAAATTACTATCATGTATGTGTGGCTGTGTGGTCGAATTGATAGTAAGATAGTACGCTACATCGCAAAACCGTGGTTCCAATCCTTACTGATGCATATTTTTTTATTTCTTTTTAAACAATACTACATGAATTGATAATGAATAGGATTTTTTTTTTAAAAATGGTTTGTTTTGATGTTAGGTTTAGGGATAGACTTTAACTTTAGGGTTACCTTAAGTGATAATGATAGTTTTTAGGGTTTGGGCTAGGTTTAGTGATAGTTTTTAGGGTTTGGGTTAGGTTTAGTGA
>MUZC01002921.1:19065-70423 GCA_002072015.1 Radix auricularia
TTTGGGTTAGGTTTAGTGATAGTTTTTAGGGTTTTGGGTTAGGTTTAGTGATAGTTTTTAGGGTTTTGGGTTAGGTTTAGTGATAGATTTGAGAGATTGTTTGAATGCACATATATAATCGGAGGTTCAATGAAAGGCGCAGTGAATACTTGTAACTCTTCAATTTTATAAACATCATTTTATAAACAATGTTACTAAGAATAGTAATAACCGGAAGTGGACGAGCGCGTATGCAGCCGCATAGTGGGTCGTCCTCACGAGGCGATACTCACTACCAATAATTTTGTATTACATTTAAGGTTCAAATAAAAAGATCAGTACTGGTGCTTTTTAGTGCAAACTTACGGGAAATACAAAGTTAATGCATGTGACAAGAAAGCTTTTTGATGTGAAATTAATTCCTATTTTACCTGATATTTAAAAATTATTTGTACTGTATTAATTACTAAGCTAAAAAAATTTTTTATACACAATATATATACATTGACTTGAAAAGTAATCCTCAACAATTACATTTGCTGTATACAACTGGTGTATTTTGTTCTCACCAGAATTTTTTTTCTTTTCATTCACTCACAGTCGTTTGTCCAAACCCACTCCATTTGAACAACTGTGTTTTTCAGGAAGTCTTCACCCGTCATTAAATCATTAGCGGCGTATGTTACAACGCGGGGTGGCTATTGGTTTATGTGTGGCAAACTAGGGTGCTGCAGGGTAGGGGTGACAATAGCTAACCGCAGAGCACATATTTGCAGGACAACAATGCGTCGGCCGTTTTCCCCGCCCCCATTCTCTTTTTATGATATCTTCCTGCTGCAGTTGGTGTCTGTTCAAACATTCCCCCTTTCCTTGCAATATTTATGAGCGGATCTGCGGCGTATGCTACGCTGCGGGCCTCTGGTTGTTTTTGATTGACCTCAAAGAGTAAAATATGCTGATATTTTAATAAAGACAAATGGCAGGTATATCTCTAGATTTATTGGTACACAAAATAGTAGTAGCGCTTTAGACTGCTGAACGGTGGGAATAACTCTAGACACGAGTTCAAACCACGTTACTTGCATGGCCCACGGGGCATTGTGCTATCCACACAATCGCCTGCTCGTTAGTGGTAGCTTAATATAACTTTTGAACGCTACTTCACTTGCCCTAGAGTCCGAAATGGACTGAAAAGGGGGTTTACAAAATTAAAAAAGAATTTAAAATATAATCAGTTTTACATATAAAAAGCTGTATAATTTCTAGTTGTGAAATATAGTTGATGTACATTTCTAGTTGTAAAATTTAGGTGCTGTACATTTCTAGTTGTAAATATAGGTGCTGCTCATTTCCAGTTTCACGTCTCATTATAAAATTACCAACTGTTGGAAGATGTTCATGAATTGGATATGAGAAAAAAATAATGAAAATAATAAAAAGCTAATATATTTGGTGTTGTATCCTGAAAGAAAAGTTTGAATAGACGTGTCTTAAATGAAGAGATGTGTCTTAAATGAAGAGATGTGTCTTAAGTGAAGAGATGTGTCTTAAGTGAAGAGATGTGTCTTAAGTGAAGGGATGTGTCTTAAGTGAAGAGATGAGTCTTAAGAGAAGAGATGAGTCTTAAGAGAAGAGATGAGTCTTAAGAGAAGAGATGAGTCTTATGAGAAGAGATGAGTCTTAAGAGAAGAGATGAGTCTTAAGAGAAGAGATGAGTCTTAAGTGACTTCTTGAAGTCCTTTATATTACAACATTTTTTATAAAGAATACATCTTCATTTCTACCAATGTAGTATTGATATGAAGAATATCAAAGCATAGATATTATTCGATGTCATTAGTTAAGGCAGATGTATATCATAGCATAAATATTATTAGATTTCATTAGTTAGGACAAATGGTTTTTCATATTTATAATAATTCCAAATGACTTCCTGTCTTTAATTATTCTTAGATGTATTTAACTTTTTAAAACTAATATTGTTATATTTTAGGGTTGCGGAAATTATTGATTATATTTTCGATTAATCGGTAAAACATTTTATAAATAAATTAATTTAATTGATAAAATAGCGATAAAAATTATGAAAAATCTCGGCAATGATATTACCGATTTATTAATAATTAATGAATTGCTAATAATTAAAATATATGCATTTTTACGAAGATGCTGTCCATTTAAAAAAAAAAAAAGTTTTTTAAGTGTTAACTTTTTAAAAGTTTGTTTGATAAGGTAAAATTATATCAACAATAAAACTTTTTTTTTTACTTAATTAACAATAACAAAAATTAAATTCATTGACATTATAGTGAACTACATATATCTAAGTAACAAAAAATTTGAATTGCCAGGTTGCTTTTTTTTTTTTTTTTTACTTCCCTTGAAATGTTTAGTTTAATGACGTCATACATCTTTTTTTTAGCTTTAATAAAAATTATCGATTAATTCTTCTGTAATTTTTCAAAAGTCAGCGATTAATTTTAAATTAATCGATAACAGCCCGATTATATTTGCGTGTCATATTACCTTTAAACGACTTTGACAGTTATGTTGAATACAAGACAAGATAAAGTTTATCGACTTTAGTGTCATTGTTCTGTACTTTTAAGAACGAACAATTCATAAACATGATTAGTACATCAACGACGATCATGTAGATATCTATCATTTTCAGTGATAGATTCAGTGAGTAAATCTCTTTGATTTCGTTACATCACATTTCTTTCCTTAATAAGATGCTTAGGAGTGTCAGTTTTTGAAAAAATCCAGAATTCTACAAAGAATGTAAATAAAACTACTTGACACAATTGAGTCTTACCATAATTTACTGAATAGAATTTAAAATAAAAATTCAAAGTTTAGAGTTAGGAGTTCCAAACATTGGGAAAGTTAAAGTAGAACGAAACGGAGTGACCTGTGGTCATTACAGACGACCGTTCTTTACAGAGGATTATTGATTTCTACACTCTTGTATCACAGAGGATTATTGCTTACTACACTATTGTATTAAAGAGGATTATTACCTTCTACCCTCTTGTATTACAGACGTTATTACTTTCTAAATTCTTGTATTGCAGAGAATTATTGCTTGCTAAACTCGTGTATTACAGAGGATTATTACTTTCTACCCTCTTGTATTACAGAGGATTATTACTTTCTAAATTCTTGTATTGCAGAGAATTATTGCTTGCTAAATTCTTGTATTACAGAGGATTATTATTTTCTACCCTCTTGTATTACAGAGGATTATTACTTTCTAAATTCTTGTATTGCAGAGAATTATTGCTTGCTAAACTCTTGTATTACAGAGGATTATTACTTTCTACCCTCTTGTATTACAGAGGATTATTACTTTCTAAATTCTTGTATTGCAGAGGATTATTGCTTGCTAAACTCTTGTATTACAGAGGATTATTACTTTCTAAATTCTTGTATTGCAGAGGATTATTGCTTTCTAAACTATTGTATTACAGTGGATTATTACTTTCTACCCTCTTGTATTACAGAGGATTATTACTTTCTAAATTCTTGTATTGCAGAGGATTATTGCTTTCTAAACTATTGTATCAACTGACTTCCCTAGATTGTTTACTTGTGAATCTCTGTACGCCAGCCGAGCACGCATGCCGCCCCCTAGCTTACATATGATAAACAAATATAAAGTAAATTAGCAGTATATAAGACTTTGTAAGTGAATTGTTTATAAAGCTTTTATTTTTAAATTTAAATAGTTTGTCATTTTTATTATGAACTTTATTTAACTAGAACAAAATAATTGTTTGAATAGTGCAAAGTTAGGTGGTAATTACACAATGTAATGTCACAATTTAAAAATACACACTGGCCACATTTACGTAACATGTAGTAAAGATGAATGTGTAGCCTAATATACGTCAGCTTTAAAGGACGATACTAAATAACGTACGTGTCCTTAAATGATAGAATTGTAAGCAAACAAGGAAAACACAACCTACAGCAATTTGATTTTTTTAATATATATTCTATCAGACACATCGTACGTTACAACGATCTCAGTAAAAATGAATAGATTTACAAATGTAAGAAACTAATGAGTGATATGTTGTAACAAGAATTATGACAGAAATCTGCGCGGCAGTGTGCAAAAACAATATTTATAGTGCGTAGCTTGGTAGCGTCCTTTCAAGCCTACGTATGATCAATTTATGTAAAATACAAAGTATTTACTCTTGTAGACTACAAAGTCAAGATTATTATACAATCTATGTCGACTATAAGAGAGTTTTAAAAGAATGATAGTATCAGCAAGTGAAATTAGCTTGTTGATAATAGACTAATGTTTTGCTGTTTTTAACTGAGAAACCTAAGATGTCATGACGTTGTCTCCCTATTTAAATGTGATCGAGTTCAAGAGACATAGCACTTGAATAGAAAAAAGACTGGTTTTCTTGTCAGTAAGCCCATGCTAAAACACTATTGTTGTTAAAATAGTCAGGAAAACATAATGCTAAAGTACATAAAAAATGTTATAGTAACTTTAAAATGTATGTAAAAACAGTTTTAAAAAATATGTTTATAGAGAATTGTACGTTTCTATACTATCTATATCTACTTTAGTTCCCTCCCCTCCTCCCACTGTGATTAAAGATGTAAACAATCTTAACCAGATGAACATCTCAGCATGTTTGGTATGTTAAACTGACCCCTGAACTCTGACCTTTGGACAGTTCACTCCCCTCCTCCCACTGTGTTCAAAGATGTACACAGTCTTAACGAGATGAGCCTTTCAGCATGCTCTGTATGTTGAAGTGACCCCTGACATCTGACCTTTAGACAGTTCAATCCTAACCTCCCACTGTGTTTAAAGATGTACACAGTCTTAACGAGATGAACCTTCCAGCATGTTCTGTATGTTATAGTGACCCCTGACCTCTGACCTTTAGACAGTTCACTCCCAACCTCCAAAAATGTTTAAAGATGTACACAATCTTAACGAAATGAACCTTCCAGCATGTTCTGTATCTTGAAGTGACCCCTGACCTCTGCCCCACAAGTATTTGTAACATTAATTCCGTGATCAAAAAATCGTGCAGGCAGACTCTAGAAGATTTATTTTACTTTTAATCCTTTACCTAACTGAGATATAATTTTTTAAATATATATATATATATATATTTGGAATGGCGTGCGATTGCGAATTATAATGAACTTTTTTTGGTCTCGTATATAAAGAATTTTTTGTCAAAGGCTTGGTTTTTTACCTTTTAATATAATTTATTTCAATGATGTCTTATAGTATAATACTTCTACACCGTAAGTAAGGAAACGTACTTGGTAACACTTACGTAAAACAATTATATGATAATTTGTTCCATTATGTGGTCAATTTAAGTTTAATAGAAATAATATAACTAAATATTTCATATTCTCATTAATTTACAGCTCAATTTACTAAAGTTCCATGTAACAATATATAAAACCTAACACATGCATTGTTGTGTGGCGATGTTGTGAAATAACATTATATAAAGTCGGTAAAAAGTTTGTTTTTTTTTTTGTTTCAAAGCAAACATTTCTCAAGTCTTTCCAGTGGCGTAGCTAAGATCATCTGCGCTCGGGGACATGACAAAAAATTTGCGCCCCTTTTTGGACAGAAAGATTTTGGGGCTCAATTTTCAAAGCAAATAGTATTAAATGAAATAGTTACAGACTAATAATTCTTTATGCGATGGTAAACAAATTATTTGAAAAATAATGTATATGTTACGGCCAAAGCACGAAGTTTGGTTATTTAGGACATTGGCCGGCCGATACGCGAAGTTTAAGGGTATCCTTGGCCAAAGCCCGTTGTGGTAGTGGACGAAAGCCAGGTTAGCGGCACATCTGTCACTTCTGGTATGTTGGCGTGTACGGGGTAGGGAAAATGGTGTCATGCTGTGACGATACTATTGTTAGTCTGTCCTTTTTGGAAAAGTCCCGCCATTGAGGCTAGTTTATATTATCCTGACACAGTGTTTAATTGTGAGTTCATGTGGCCTGAACAAAAACTGGTGCACGGAAAACCGAGGCATAGTCAAAGCCAAGGTTGCGTTGAACGTGCAAACCATGATGTTCAGAAGATGATGACATGGATATAGACAAATGAATCAAGACATTGGGCTGAGAATCTCAGATTTTTTCAGTTCATGAAAAACCTTTTTTTTTTCATAAGCGCAATTTATTAGTCGTTATTATATGAGGCCATGTTTGACTGTAGAGCAAAAGTTGGGCTGAGTACCTGCCCAGAGATGTGATTGACAATGTAGCTACGGTGGAAGATCTTATCAACGTCCAATAAGAAATGAAGGATGTTTTACATGTTGGGACTGTTTCTAGAAATGGAGATGCTGCTGTGCTGATGGTGGAACCATCGTAAAGTTCAGACCGGTACCTTGACTATAAAAATGCAAAAAAGGCATTATAGTATATCACAAAGAATGCAGTTTGTTTCTTTTGTGTGATTACTGCGGCAAAGATCTGCATGCAATGTGTGGAACCTGCAGTAAATCAGACAAAAGATGCAGATGTATTGTAAAAAAAAAACAATAAAAGATATGTCAAAATAAGCAAGAAAAATGGAAGACGAGAACAGCAGCTCACAACAGTTTGCAAAGTCAAGCTGCGAAGATTATTCGATATTCAGATGCAAAATTAACACCAGTTAAAGTTAAGGATAGCGTCCACGTTTGTATAACAGGTGTTGACAGAGGTCACATTGATCTAAAAAGCGTTTTGCAGTTGTCAAGAACGTTGAGGATGGCGTCTACAAGCTAGGGATAAAGTACGTTGTTCTGAAACAAAAGAATTCTAGAAGCGAGTTTTTTTTTTATTGTAAATAAGAAACTGCTCACAGTACAATCAGTGGACACAGGGGTAACATTATTACGAACCATTAAGTCTTCCAAATCACTGACGGGTGGTCAGGTCGATGTAATTGCAGAACTAAGCGCGCCATAAGTGGCTGCAAATGTAATAAGAATAAAGGATTATATAATTTAAAATGTCATAAAAGTTCATCTGTTGTAATAAGTGATAATAGAAATAAAGGGATTACTATATTTAATAATTTTAACACAGTGACATTGGCCACTTCGCGAATACGCCGATTTCAAGCTTTGGCCGTAATATGTATATACTGTACTAGTTATACATGAATGGAAATATGGAATAGACATAGTCTTAAAAAAGTTGATCCTACTTAATTTGACCGTCGTAAACTTGTCAATGACGTCATCAAAATTAATATCACCATATGTTTCTCTTTCAATGCCAAAGAAAGCAAGATCACTCAGACGTCTTGTCCCATTGAAGTTGAAGACAAAATAAGCTTCAGGTTACCGAAACACTGATCACGCTTGCAATTTAAACAGCAATTCATAGAAGTGTTTGCAGTGAAATACGCAGATTTTTTAATACGTGATCTCCATATGAAACAATAAAAACAAGAAGATACAAAGTAGTTTCCGTAGAACTTAAGTCCGGGTACTGAGCCGCATTTTGCCATCTCCTATTTCTGTGCACAGTTTGTGACCATTTACGTCAGTGTCGTAGAAATTTTAAAAAATCTAAGCAATTTGACGACTTGTATCGACATGTGTCTCAGGGAGAAGAGTTTTGACATCCAGCAAATAAACAAATTTGGTGTTTAGTTTTTTAGACGTAAAAACCGTATTGATGTCTCCTGTCGGAGCGTATCAATTACGCTTTTCATAACACATGCAATTTCTTCTGCTGCAGAAAGTCCTGCATCTCTTGCTTATTCTCCGGGCTTCCTTCGATGTCTAATCCTTCTGTCAACCTTGATCTCTAAGTTGTTCATCTTGTTTGTAAATTGTCGACCTCAACCTGGCTTAAATTATCACGAATGTGGACAAGCTCTTGCTCCAGTTTCAAGGTCAGATTCTGTTTTTTTTTTAAATTCATAGTAGCATTCTGCAACCTTTTGTGGACACGATTAATTTCCCAAGTATGATGATTCAACAATGTAACAAAACTAGGAATTTAAAATATAATATACCTGCCATCAAAGTTTCACCGTTACTTCTGGTGTCAGGCGTCATAAGCTCATTTTTTATACTTGTTATTTTTTTCTGATTTCAGTCAACTTACAGGCGATGTATGTGGGTTGATTAATTCATTTTGGATTTCGATGAAAATAAGATATTGAATTTCTCGGGAACGCTGTAGTTGTTTTTTTCTAACAGTGGATCATACTGAGCAGAGCAACGAGTTTGATCACAGAGGGAAAGTTGCCAACATTTTTATCCTCGTCCTTATGCAGATGTTCCTTGCGGCCTCGCAGTACCAAATTTGGTGCAACTGGTAACTTAATAAAGATAATTATTCTTTTCAAAATATCGCAACAAAGTCGTTCTTCAAATTTTCGACTTCATGCAACTCACAGCTTTTGAGCAACTCCAAGAGAAATAGAACTTTGTGGATATGTATTTAATTTATAAGTAGAATGTGCCCCTTAATGCTCAATGAGGGCACAAAAATCATGCTTGGCTATTGGTTTGAAATTGCAATCGTATTTAGAATACATTAGTTTAGATAAAAATAAATAGTTAGTTTTAATCCTCATTTTCACACCCCCTAACGTGGCGCCCAGGTACATTTGTCCCCCCTGCACCCCTTCGCTACGCCACTGCGTTTGGGTTAGGTATAAATATATAATTTAGATTTAGCTATTTAATGACATGCCATAACAACAAAGAAGGTCACCGGTAATGGCTGTGACGTCACTGTCTAAATTTTTAGAATTAACCAATTTTCCTTAGTTTCTTTATCTAGTAAAAACTATGCTTGTTGCTAATAAAATATCATATTGTAAGCTCAGTGGTAACAAATTTCCATTTAATCAGTGTCGGTTGTGTAGATATTTGACTGACGTCACGCAGGAGTTTAGAATTACAACGCAAAAAATGGACGTTGTGAAACTTTGCACACCACTTGTTTTTTGGTGTTATAAGTTTTTGCCCACGAACCAACGAAGCTTAGACTTAGAGGGAATATTGCACGGTAGACAAACAATTTCTCTCTAAGGACACAATAACCTTTATTAACATTTTAAACATTCACGTCACACAATAGTTTAAAACGAAAATGTTTGTTTAATTGTCAGGAAATTAGTTTATATTTCTCCCCCATATATTTTACATTTTGTCTTACAATACATTTATAAGCTGCGGGTAGAATAATCAGTCAATCATTTTTAATCGTTAACAAAATAAAGATAAATCGAGAAATTAATCGTTAATTTTCACAGCTCTAAAAAGGCTCTTTTCAAAAAAATAAATATTGTTGGCCCCCGGTCACCAAACAATGGACAGTAGGAGTTCAATACTTAAATAAGGGCTATCGAATTTGTATATACAGCGTGGTATTTTAACAAGGGCTACCGAATGTGTATATATCACAAAAGTACTTTATAAAGGGATATCGAATTTGTATATACCACGTTGTACTTCAATAAGGGCTACTGAATGTATATATACCACGTGGTACTTTAATAAGCGCTATCGAAAAAATATTTACCAAACTTTGCTAAGATCTATTAAATTTGTAAGTTTACTCAACAAAGTCCTGCATGTTTCATAGTGATCGGATGAATGGTTTAGTCTGCTATAATGGACAAACGTACATATCTTCGTCATTTTTTATTACCTTTTTAAAAACTTATTATACTTTCAATAATGTGTAAGTGCTAGACGGATTAATTGTTAACAATAATAAAATATTTTAAAGAAATTTACCGATTAAAGGAAAAATTAATGAGTAAATGAAAACGTTGCATTATTCCGAGAATATTATTGAAAAAAGACAATTTGAAAGCTATAGGCATGTAAAATCAAAATTATTTTTTTTCACTAAAAATACGGGAAAATGTTTCTCCTTCAAATAGCTGTGTATTGTCATATATGATACGCACTAACATTTTATTTCCTGTTGGCGTGCACAAAAAAGCAGCACTACTGATCTTTTTAATAAGACGAAGTACATAAAACAACTTTAATTGAAAAATAAATGAGAAGAACATAACTTATCGTTCTCTTTAATTTTTCTTTCTTAAATTATGAAATGTCCATTGAAAAACATTTTTTTAAAATTTATGTTCTGTAAATCTATTGTATTATGTAACACAAAATATATATTAATAAAGATTTAATTTTGGGAAAAAGAAATTTATAAAATTGTATATATTTGCGATTATTTAAACTTTTATTTTCAATTATTTAATTTCGTATGTTTGTTGTCTAGTTCTATAGCAAATAATTATCGGTGACATTTGAATTCCTATATCATATCTAGGTGGCTTGCCATCTAACTTCGTTCCCTTTAACAAAGGATACTTACTGTATAAATGAATTCATAGTTTTCTCTGAACCTTGTAGCGCTCTCAACTGTCATACCGATGGTCAGGAGTTCGAATCCACACCAAGGTGAGGATTTGTTCTCGGGGTCTGAGGAGTCCCCGAGTCACCCACCTCCGAATGTGTACCTAACTGGACAATAGTTAGGCGGCTGGGGCAATGCGTGGAAACCCTATAGCCGTTGCCTGTGACCGCTGCATTACTTGCCAACAGATCATCTCTCAAGGTCTGTGGACGCAATTATCTTCTGCATAGAAGGAGCGTCTGTATATCTAAGATAAGATAAAGAACTTAGCTGATCGAACGTCATGTAGCTTAGTGGAATATGATACATTTTATGAATATTTTAACCTTAGGATAATAAAATTATTTTTTTAAACTTTGGATCATGGCTACACAATTATTGTCTAAACATTAAATGATATATATATGTACAATTACATGGACTAAGTTATTTCGATCTCTCGTAAAAATACTCAAGACCATATTGAAAAATTCCAGTTTTAGAGGGAGGCTTCTGAACACATGGGATGTCAAAGAAGAACGACATGTACCGATCTGGGGACATTACAGACAAACGTTCTTTACTATTATTTATTATTCGTTACTGTTCCTGATTGCTTTCACAGTTCTTGTATTAACTGTCTTTTTATCTATGGCTCTCTGTGCGCCAGCTAAGAACACTTGCTAACGTCCCCCATAATCTTTATATTATAAACAAATATAACGTAAATTGGCATTATACAATTGGTTGTAAAGGACATGTGTTCAAAATTGTTTTTTTATGAATATTTATATTTTGTTATTTCCAATGTGGACTTTATTTTACTAGAAGAAATTAAATGGTTAAAATCAGGTAGGGGAGGTAAGGACTACACCATAATCTAACGACACGGTTTAAAATACATACTGACTAAGTCACTGATTTATATTATAAATAATACTGATACCAAAAAACGTTTCTTTTATCTTGTATGATAATATTCATATCTTTTTTTACTTATAAATTTGAGATACAGTCATTTTTTACAACCATAAAGCTACCGTCGGTTACTTACGTCTTAAGTTGATTATGTGTGATGGTGATGAACAGTATGTACGTTATCTCAGAGATTCAAATCCATGACTTTGTAATCGAGAGCCGAAAGTGCATGCCACCTGACCCCAGTCTAACTCTTACAATCATTTTAGACCGACATCTTACCAGCAGGTTGTTCACTATTTAAATTCATGATAATAATTATTATTATTTCAGAACTTTTATAGTGTGGTACCACAGTTTTATTTTATCCGTGGCCATTTTGTCGGGTCTTGTCACAGGCACATGCCCAGTGAAAAGATTACAAAACATGAATCTTGTTTTACTTAGAATGATAAAAAACGTCCGTCCAAAATTGTATGATTACAATACTACCCCATCTCAATATACTCTTAATGGGAGAATGTAAAAATAATTTCACTAACATACATTGTGTTACACAGAAAACTTGCTGGTTTGTTATAAAATGGTCGAGAGGAAATGAAAGAATTACTGAGTATAACAAAATCTATATATATAAAAATGAAAATATGTCTGTGTGTGTGCGCTTGTCCGTGGTAACTGACTAAACTATTCATCCGATCGTCATGAAAATTTTTAAGACTGTTGAGTACCCTCACGGAATGGTAACTGGCTACTTTTTTTTCTCAATCTAACACTAAAGGGGCGCCGGGGCCCCAAATGTGAATTTTTGCTTATATGAGCTATATAAAAAATAATTTAATCGCTAACTACTTGCTTTTTTGATTGTTCTTAACCAAATTTTGCAATTAAATTCTTGAAAGCTATTATTTAAATACCATAGTGCACTAAATTCCAAAATGGCAACTCCTTCGAGGCTGAGGGCCCAAAATACGTTTTTTCTTAAACGATTACGAAATTTTTCACTATTCAATTATTAAAGGTTTTGAAAAAATAATGATAAATGTATTCATTATTATCCATCTTAAAATAAACAGTTATTTTGAGCTTTATATCTTGCCCCGAATGGGCCCCTGAGGCCCTTAATGTCATTTTTTGCCTAAATAAGCTATATAAAATTTAGTTCTCAAGCGATAGCTACTTGATACATTGATGGATCTTAAACAAACTTGGTATATAAATACTTTATAGTCAATATTAAAATATTATAGGGCACTAATTTCCTAATGGCAACTCCTTCGAGGCTGGGGGTCCAAAATACCTGTCCTCTTTAACGTTTAAGATTTTTTTCACATTTAAATTATTAAAGGTCTTGACAAATAATGATAAATGTATCGATTATTATCCATCTTAAAATAAACTGTTGTTTTGAACTTTATATATTGCCCTGAATGGGCCCCTGGGGCCTTTAATGTCGTTTTTTTCCTATATAAGCTATATAAAATTAGTTTAAGTGATAGCTACTTGCTACATTGATGGATCTTAAACAAACTTGGTATATAAATACTGGATAGTCAATATTAAAATATTATAGGGCACTAAAGTCCTAATGACAACTTCTTGAGGGTTGGGGGCCCAAATTACAAGTTTTAGTAAATGTTTAAGATTTTATCCCTCAATTTAATTATTAAAATTCTTAACAAATAATGATAAATATATCTATATCCGTATTGAAATGAACCGATGTTTTGAACTTTATATCTTCCCTTGAATGGGCCCCTGTGGCCTTTAATCTCATTTTTTTCTAATATGAGCTATATAAAAATTAGTTTATGCGTTAGTTACTGAGTAAATGAATGGATCTAAACCAAACGTTTTATTTAAAAAAACTCTGTATACCATATTAACATAATAAAGGGCAATGAACTTCTTATGTCCTTTTCATCGGGGCCGGGGGGCCCCAAATGTCTTTTTCTTAAATTTTAAAGATATTTTTCCCATTCATTTTTAACAATCTCGATAAATATATTCATAATGAAATGGAATAAAAATGAACAGATTTTTGAAATTGATATCTTGCACTGAATGTGGCCGGGGGCCCCTAAATATGTTTTTCCTTCTATATCTATCTCTATATTGTGTGTGTGAGTGTATGTCGTTTAAAGCTGACTAAAACTGTATCCCATTGTCATGAAAATGTTTGTGACCGTTGAGTACCCTTCAAGAATGGTAACTGCTACTTTTTTTCTCCATTTAACACGAAAGGGGCGACGAGGGCCGATCATGTCATTTTTTGGTGCTAAAATTAGCTATATAAAAGTTAGTTTAAGCGCTAACTACTTGCTATATTGATGGATCTTAACCAAATTTTGCAATTATATTCTTGATAGCCAATATTAAAAAACCATAGAGCCCTTAACCCCTAATAGCAGCCCAATCGGTGCTGGTTTATAGCTGACTAAACCATGTATTCGGTCGTAATGAAACTTTTGCAGACTATTGTGTGCACTCCCAGGAAGTTAACAGGTAATTTTCTTTGTCAATTAAACACACATGGGGCGCCGGTTGCTCATAATGACATTTTTTGCTTATATGAGCAATAGAAAATCATGTTAAGTACTAGCTACTTGGTAAATTGGTGGATCTTAACCAAATTTTGTTTTTAAAAACTTGATAGCCAATATTAAAATACTATAAGGTCCTGAATTTTTAATGACCATTTCTTCGGGGCTGGGGGTGCCAAAAGTCTTTTTTAGGGGGAGGGGGTTGTTAATGTGTAAGAGATGTTGTAAATTCAATATTTAATCAACGACAAATATATCCATTATCATGCAAATTGAAATGAACATCGTTTTTAACTTTACATCTGGCTTTAAATGAGCCCCATCATGTCTTTCTTTTCTTTAATTAAGTTTATGCGTTAGGTTTTGTGTAAAAGAATTGATCTTAACCAAAATTTGTTAACAAAATCTTGGTAGCCCATATTAAAATGCTATAGGGCACTAAAATTCTAATGTAATTTACTTTCGGGCTGGGGGCCCCGAATGTCTGTTTTTGGTATATGCTTAAGATGTATTCCCCATTCAATTTTTAACAATCTATAGGAATATATATGAATGATGAAACTGAATTAAAAATGAACAGCTTTTTGAAATTGACATCTTGCGCAGAATGGGCACAGGGGCCCCTAAATGTCGTTTTTTTCCTTTATATTACCTTTACAAAAATTAGTGTTAGTTTAAGTTACTAAGAAAATAACGGATCTTGCCAATTTTAGTACATAAAAACTTAAGAGTTGTCCATTCCCTCGGGCAGGCATACCGAAATGTTTTTGTAATGCGCGTTAATAATTTAATTCCCCAATCAATTTTATACGATATAGAGAAACAAAGCTTGAGTACAATGGCGATTAAAAAAATAATAAATCATCACTTATTTTAGAGCCCGGCCCCTTAATTTCGTTTTTTTTCTTTATTTTTTTTTTCAAAGCTGTATGTATATATATATATACTAGATTGTGCCAGGCGGCGCGGCACCTGCGGCGCCCCCGTTTTTTGGGCGCCTACGGCGCTGGGCGCCTACGGCGCCAACCTTTTTTTTAAAGACCAACTAACTTGTCCTTTTTTGATAAATACGAATTATTAAACTTTATGAAATGTACGCAAAGTATTTATTTAATAATAATAATAGGGGTTGTATTTTGCGCACCGTATTTTGCGCACCGATGCACACCAAACAATGACGTCATCCTATTAAATATTTTTACAGTGCTCATCAAAACACGATTTTTCAACTAAACTAACTGCTGTAGACTGTGGTAGATCTCTTGCGTTACGCGTTACGTTACAAACATACCCACACCACTGGGCTATTATATATATAATAGATTTATTTATCCATTTGCTGGGAAACTTGGAATTTTTTGCATACTTCCGTGTAGGTTTTTGGCATAGTAGTTTTTAAAACAGATCACGCATTGGATTCTTAGTCATTTTTACTGAGATCGTTTTTAGCTTTATATCTTGTCGCGAATGGGCCCAGGGGCTCTTAATGTCTTTTTTTTTTGTCTTATAAAAATTCAGGAGTCTATAAATAATTACTAAAGGAAACTGAACTCTTTATGTTCATTCCTTCGGGTGGGCGGCCTCAAATTTTTTTGTAATGCACGTTAATAATTTAATTCTCCAAAGCAATTTTACACTATATTGAGAAACATAGCTTGAGTACAAAGTAGCACTTATTTTAGAGCCTAGCCCTTTTATGTCGTTTTTTTAAAGCTTTTAAATTATTATTTTATTTATCTGTTTGCCATCATCTTTGGGGTTTTTTTCGCACTCGGTGTAGGTTTCTGGTATAATTGTTTTTAAAACATATCACTCATAGAGTTCCTAAATTGTCATTTTTACTGAGATCGTTGCAACGCACGACCGGGTCTGCTAGTAATGTAATAACTATTTATATACAGCTTATCTTATCAGTTACATACGCTCCTTCTATACAGACGATTATTGCGTTCTACACTTATCCGTGGTTTTTGTTTTGTCCTGCATTCTTATTAAGTACAGAGAGTATTATTATTATTATTATTATTATTATTATTATTATTATTATTATACAGTTTGAAATGATGATAAAGTGTTGGCTTTCCTGGTTTCTTGTATGTGTTTGTTCTTGCATACGGAGTAAGAAAGTTGTTTTTCTCCTTATGTCTATCTGAGGGTTGTATAAGTTATCTTTGGTTTGGATTTCTAAATTAGAATTAATCGCTTTATGCAAAATTAATTATTTACTCTTGGTTCTTCTATCCTCTAGTATTTTAAGGATTAATGACTTAACTATTGGTGCTATTCTTGTCAATTTTTGATATGCTCCAATAATGAATTTGTTGAAAAAATAGTTTTTTTAATTTTTTTTATTTTTTTTTTGTGAATGGGCCCCATAAAAAAGACGTATATTCTATTTATGTGTTAAGAGGACACGACTGAAGCGACACTCCTCTATGGACGCGGTCTGCGAACTAGATAACTCAGTCCCCCGAACACAGGGCACGAATGCAACTAGTCCCTGCTCGAGGACCCCATGAGAGCCTTGACCCGCTTTAAATACGTTTGTTACTGGCAAATGCCACTGTGACCAATGACAGTCCCATCGAGCTCTTGCGAGACGAGACTCTGCGTGGTAAAAGTCTTCACGACGGCTCACGTTTTAAGGACGGAAGAAGTGGATACGGTGTGCTAATTCAATACCCCCAGCCTGGACCAGATAGTACAGAACTGTCTGGGCCGTGTGGATCTGTAAACAGTAGTCATGACGCAAAACTAGAGGCAATCCACAGGAAACTGATGGAAGTACGCCGACGTCTAGCTAAGAGAAAGTTTTTCCCGGCCGTCGTGGTCTTCACTGACTCACGATTTTTGGCTGAGGCCATGAGTCGTTCGTCTTTGGAGTCCAAGACGGTCAGTGTCATTCTGGAGATAGTGGGTGGAATCCTGGCACGAGGCGGCAGAGTAGTCCTATAGTAAATCGCTGGCCACTGTGGTGAGACCCGATCAGTGGCCGATCAGACAGGGTTGACACACTTGTTTAGGCAGGCGCAGCCCAGCCCCAACCTGAACAGCCTTTGACCCAACTGGGGGTCAAGTCGTGGCTAAAATACCATTTCCGTGAGAAGTGGCTTGAGGGCTGGGCAGATTGGAATACGGCCAGGAAGGTATACCAGAAAATGCCGCGACCGAGTAAAAGCGATTCTTGGTGGAAACTTGTACGTAGCAATCAGACGCTCATAACACGATTGAGAACTGAACATTGTCTTAAATGAAGCTACCTTTATAAGTTTGACAACAGGAGGGAACTGGTTTGTCGGCTGTGTGGCTGCCTCGAAGAAACGGTGACCCACGTACACGAATGTTGCCCCGAGTTGGACGGGGTTTTGGAGGGTGAAGTTGCGGTACCTTAAGAGGATTAACCGGCATCCTTCCGTCTCGCGAGAGGATGGTGCATCACCGTTTGGTTGGGTTGCATTGTCTCAAAAGGCTGTGCAGTCCTATCCTTGAGTGACAGTCTTTGCCACAGTTTATACACACGAGTTCTGTGCTTCCAAATGATTTGACATTTCTCCTAGCTCTTCTGTCTGCAGCCTCCTCCATTCTTCGCTCCTCGGCTACTATAAAGCCCTCTCTGACAACTGTGCGCCACGTAGATCGGTCTTCTGCCTTACACTCCCAGTCACGTCAGAGGATTACCTCTATGGCGATGCCCACCTTATTGGGCTCGCCTGCGAAAAATTGAACCGGGTCCTAAGAGCTTAACGGCTCGACCCAAAAGAGAATGAACATTCGTTAGTTTAGGTCTCATCAAGGTTAGGTAGCATTTTAGTTTTATATCTTTTTTACATTTTGAAAAATTTCTTTTTAAAAAACGAATGGTTTGTTTCGATGTTTAATAACCTATTACTATATTAGTTTTAAATATAGGATATTTTAGTTTGCGCAGCTTAAAATATTAAGAGTCGGACTACACGTCAAATGCAATGCTCGCAAACAATCGTGGATCCATCAAACACGTGCACTATATTTGTATTATTACGCTATCTCCATGTCACATGGTAAATTATTACAAATTACAGTTCAAAGTTCATCAATAGAGAATTGTTTATATTGACTACGATGTGTTATTAATTGATTAAAGTTCTCGTAATCAACCAATATTTCAACATATTGTTATTTTTAAAAAAAAACATGGAAAAACTACAACAATACCATTAATTGCTAAGTAAACATGCATTTTAAACATTTTGTAAAAAAAATAGTATAAATTAGGATTTAAAAGAGGATTTTTGAAAATAAATCTAAAACGAATAAAATGTGGTTAAATAAATTTAAAGAATTAAAAGTTATGTTAAATATTAGATTTAAATGAAAGAGAATGTGTAGCTAAAGTATGAATATAATTTATGTTTAGATTTAAAACTAAATTAATCGGAATCATTATCGTGGAAAAATACATTGAAAATATTCACTGCTTAGATATACATTTATATATTATAGTGGCTATGGAGTCTTATCATAAATTAATATCTATACAGAAACTTCTCCAATGCAGAAGATATTGCGTCCACAGAACATGACGAATGATCTGTTGCCAAGTGATGCTGCGTTTACAGGCCACGGCTATGAGGGTTCCACACATTACCCAACCGCCTAACTACTGTTAGCTACCTATTCGGAGCTAGGTGACTCAGGGACACCATAGGCCACGGGAATAAACTATTGCCTTCACATGGATTCGAACCAGAAACCATAGGTACGCCAGCGCGCTGACTCTCAACTACCGTGCCCCATGCCAATGTGTAGAAATTATTCGAAAAATCTCGTTATTCTGAATCAATATAGAAACAGGGCTGACCTAAGTGAATTGGCGGCCCTAGGTCTAGGCGAAGTGAATTTGGTGGCCCTAAATAGAAAAATTAAAAACGAATATGGAAAAATTCTTGTGCTTGGACCCCGCTAATAATAAGACTAATCAGAGGCATTAGGCGGCTGCCTAGTTTGCCTATGCCTAAAGCCGGCCCTGGGAGAACTAATAATAATGATCGTATACAATAGATGAGTGTAGGTTTTAATATTTTTTGCACATCCTTGAATGTAAACACAGGATACATAGCTAAAAACCTTGCCAAGAGTCTAGATCTAACTATATTTATGAATTATATTTGAAAAAACTTGGTTTATCAAATTTTACGTAGACTTAGTTTATTGTAATTAGCTAAAATAAATTTGCATTACTTTTTTTCTCCAAGCATAAATACTTATAATCATTTTCCCCTCTATTTTATTACCAGCCCACCGTCACAAAATGTGAAAATCAACCCACAGATGTTTACAAAGCTTTGCCGTGCACCCCCACCCCATAGTAGCAAATCTTTTTAATTTAAAATAGTATGTCTCAAATTCCTGTTATGTCACTTATGTATTTATTGTAATTTAAAGTCTTCACTCCAATAACGTAACTGGATTGAAGCTATGTAAAATGGCATGAAATTAATTTAAACATTTAGTTAAAGTGGCACGATTTGATGTGTCGTCATGCATATTAAATGTGCCCTTTCCCACCAAAGTATGGCCCCTTCCCCTAGGTGCATGACATTATTTTAGACAACCACTAAGGTTGGTGTCACCCAGTGCGTTGGCTCATGGTGTCTCCCCTCACAACTTACCCAATGGACCGCCTATGAGTATATCAGTGCTAAACAATGGAAACATCCAGAATTTTACAGTTAGTGTGACCATCTGTGATGGTTCACATAGTGTAATCCACACCCACACATCCCCCTTTCACGAGTGACGCTTCTGATTACTTTATATCAAGCCAATACATTTAACTTACTGTTTATAGTAATTTATAGTATTGCTATGATTAATGAATAAAGTAACATTTCTGTTTCTAGTTGGTGCATGAACAAGGAAAATAACAATCCAAATAAAAACTAAAACCTAGAACTACTTTGAATCATCTTTTTTAAAGGCTCTTAGCAAGTAAACTTTTTTTTTTCATTTTTTAAAACCTAAAGAGGAAACAAAATAATAAAAAGCAAACCTTTACTACTATTAGTATTAGACATATCACTTGAAATGTTATACAAAGAATTTAAAAAGTGTTTTTTTTTTTTAATTTAACAAAAACTGTAAGAAATTGTAACTGTCCTAAATACTAATTCTATAAAACTGCAATACATGTGTTATTGTACTCGTATTATACGCATATATTGAAAAATGCTGTGACAAATACGATTCATAGGCACTTAAAATTTTATTTGATATGAAATATGTGTATAAACAGAACTGAATACAAATATTTCATTAAAACAAAAAATAAGAAACGTATTATTTAATAATTTAAATAACAAATAGCAATATATTACAGTTTAAGGCAACATGGCTTAATCATAATTCATTTTATTTACTTATAAAAATATTATATTTAATAGAAACACAACGAAAATTAAAATTTAATCTTAAGATGTATTTATATAACTTATTAAAAAAAAACATAGTATTTTTTTTTTGAAAAAAAATTCATGATATTATTATTTACTTGAAAGACACATGACCATAACTCTCTTTTTAATACATTTTGCATTTGCATTTGTGTATAGATAAAGATGCTCAATTTAAGTATTATGATTATTTATATATATTTGTATATTATATAAAAATATTAAAAATGTATACAGAATTTACAGGTGAACAAGTATTGTGTAAATTTAATTATTAGTTATAACTTTTATAAACAGTAAAAAAAATGATTTAGAAACCTGCACATTTTTTAACAAACATTTACATTAAAGTTAGCGTATTAATAGCGCCATTTTTAACAAACAATAATTTTAGCTTCATTTATATACAATACATTAAATTATTATTACAGTTTTTTCTTTCAAATTGCTTAGATTTTGTTAAAATGATTATTTATTAGATATTCATCTTTTATATCTTATCTTATCTTATATGTTACAGACGCTCCTTCTGTACAGAAGATTATTGCGTCCTAAGTATTTCTATGGTTTGTGTTTAGTCCTGTATTCTTACTAGAGTTTTAAAAGATGATAAAGTGGTGGCTTTCCTGGTTTCTTCAGGCAACCCATTCCACGCCCGAATACCGGACGGAAAGAAAGAAAACTTGTATGTGTTTGTTCTTGCATATGGAATAAGAAAGGTGTTTTTATCTTTATGTCTATTTGAGGGTTGTATTAGGTTAGCTTTGTGTTGTATTTCTAAATTAGAATTAATTGCCTTATGTATAATTACTAATTTACTCTTGGTTCTTCTATCCTCTAGTGTTTCAAGGTTTAATGATTTAACTAACGGTGTTACCCTTGTCAGTTTTGAATATTCTCCAGTAATATGGTCTAATTAATTCACTGCAAAATGAAGAAAAAAACATTAATTGATATAAATGTAAGATGGTTGGTAACTAGTTTCTAGTCATGGTAACTACTAAAATGATCTCGTGATGTTTCATGATTTAAAAATAGTTTATTTATTTTACCATCTAACATATGATGTAACCATAAAACATTAATGTAACCATTTAAAATTTGATTTAACCATCTAACATTTGATGTAACCATCTAAAAGTTGATGTAACTACCAGAAAGCCCTTAAAAATGCACTTTAAGCGACTATATTTTCTAGTAAATTTCTTTTATTCTTTGCCAAAAAAAGTTAAGAAAAATGTATTCATTAATTAATTTTGATAGATTCAAAATCAATAAAAGAAACAAAATTTAAACATTGTTAATGGTGTGTTTCTTTGTAAAACATTGTAAAATCACAATATGACTAACTTATGAAAGCTCTACAAATTCTATCATAGAAGTTCTCTCTCCATACAGTCGATTATTCTTTGAGGAGGTGATATGTGTTTTATGTCTAACTATGATTATTATTATAATTTAAAATGTTTGTCAGTGTTGGCTTTTTTATTTGATTTAAAAACTCCTTCCACGTCCGAATTCCAGTCTGGAAAATTGAGAATTTTTATGTTTTTTCAGTCATTCAGAAAAAATAAAATGTTGTTTTCGATATGCATTTCCTGTCAACGTCGCACCAAAAAGCACCAGTAGAGATGCCCTTATTATGAAATTTAACTAGAAGAAACGTCATAGAAGGAATCTCGATATGTATATTTTGAAATTATATGCAAACAAATACGAATCTTTAAAGTCCTTTTTTTTTCGTATGTTACAATATTTGATTTTTTAAAAATCTAACTTCGATAAATCAATGGCAAAATAAAATATGATTTATAAAATAGATTTAAAATTTATGTTTAATTCATTAAAAAAAACTATATCTACTTATATGCATATGATTGACTAAATTATGTCATAGTGCTGTCTACAATGTCATAAATTCAACTCTCTATCTTACGTTGTCTAAGTGGCATGCCACATAACTTCGAGTCCTCTCAATAGAGGGGACGTAACTTCAAAACAACATGTCAACTTTGAAATAAGAGTTCATAAAAATGAAGTCACATTAATTCAAAAGATTTTTTTCTATTTTGGAAAATTGATGCAAACGATTTAAACAACGGACATGTGTTATTTATGATTTTTAAACAAGTATTTGAACACAAAAAGCAAAATAACTTATTTTGATTATTTTTTTAAACAAGTATTTGAACACCAAACACACACTGCTATGTATTTTATGGCACGATGGCATAATTGTTGTTGTTAAGCCTTCTCGTCCATGAGGGACATCTACCGATCATCGCCGGCGTCTGCACTTCCTCCTAGGACATAGGCCACCTACAAGAGCTCTCCAGGCATCTTTATCCTGGGCCATTTTCTCCAGGATCTTCCATTCATGGCCAATCCTTTTGATGTCTGCCTCCAATTCTCGGCGCCAGGTGTTTCCTGGGCGGCTTCCTTTCCGTTTACCCTGTGGGTTCCATTTCAGGGCTTGCCTTGTTGTATTAGTAGCAGGTTTCCTTAGTGTATGACCGATCCACCTCCACCGCTTTTGAAGAATCTCTTCCTCAATGGGCTTCTGTTTAGTCCGCTGCCACAGTTCCTGGTTGCTGATTTTGATGGCATAATTAGTTCAAATAATTAATCTTGCTTTAGTATCAAAATAAAACTGTGAAATATTATACCGCATTCAGTTTTAATTCAGTTTTAATTGTGTATATCTAAAAAAGTTTTATAGTTATTTCAAGACATATTTATACAACAAATAAATTATGTACAGAATTAGTTTACTGTTCATTCTATACCTACCAGAGTTTTCTATTCATTTTTACCAAAATATTTGACGTATTGGAACGCATGTTTATTTATAAAAGTGATTTTCATATGTTTTATAACTGTGTTTTTTTTAATTATTTTGACACACAACATTATCTTTATAATTTATAACCTTTTTTAATAAGTCCATTTAGGTGCTATTGGTGTATATACAATTTAATACCAAATATAAAGAATTAAGAATAGCCTTAATACAGTACGTAACTAGATAGAAGAATAGGCTTAGTACAGTACGTAGCTAGATAGATGAATAGGCTTAGTACAGTACGTAACTAGATAGATGAATAGGCTTAGTACACTACGTAACTAGATAGATGAATAGGCTTTGTACAGTACGTAGCTAGATAGATGATTAGGCTTAATATAGAACGTAACTAGATAAAAGAATAGGCTTAGTACAGTACGTAACTAGATAGATGTCATACAAAAAGTGTATGTAATAGCCTGACAAGATGTAACTGACGCCCCAGTAAATAAAATCTTTAAAGAACTTAGAATCAGTAGTTTTAATACAAATAACTTCATACATTTTATTGCAACAGCAATGGCCTTCTTCTGCTTCAGACTTGTGCTGAACATGAACTGCTAATCACCAACACGATCTTCCGCCTCCCTACCCGCAATAGGACATCATGGATGCACCCCCGCTCAAAGCACTGGCATCTTATTGACTATGTCATCGTTAGGAAGAGGGACAGACAGGATGTAAGAGTGACCAAGTCCATGTGCGAAGCTGAATGCTGGACAGACCACCGCCTCATCCTCTCCAAGCTCAACATTCGTATTGAGCCTAAACGGCGCCCGCAAGGGAAGAAGGCCCCCAAACGGCTGAATGTTGCCAAGCTGAAGACCACCAGTGGCAAGCAGTCACTCGTGATTGCTCTGGAGGAGCGCTTAAGATCCACCTCCCCGGAAAACCAGAACGTGGAGCCAGATTGGATATCGCTTAGACAGCTGATTTACACCTCAGCTACAGTGACCCTAGGGCCCCAGACCAGAAAAAATAAGGACGGGTTTGACGAGAATTGCGAAGTCATCAAGCAGTTACTGGATAAGAAACACCAACTCCACCAAGCTTACCTCAATAACCCAAAATCCACTTCAAGGAGAGAAGCATTCAACAACATACGTAGAATTGTACAGCAGAAACTCCGTCAGATGCAGGACGATTGGCTCAGCAAAAAAGCTGATGAGATCCAATGCTATGCAGACAGGCGTGATTATAAGCACTTCTACGAAGCCTTGAGAGAAGTGTATGGCCCAACGTCCTCAGGCTCAAGTCCACTTCTCAGCGAAGACGGCAAAACGCTCATCTCGGACAAAGGGAAGATCTTGGAGAGGTGGGCTGAACATTTTAACAACATCCTTAATCGCCCATCGGCAATCATTGAAGAAGCCATCAATCGTCTCCCCCAAGTACCAACAAACAAGGCACTGGATGACCCACCTACCTTGCTCGAGACCCAGAAAGCAATCTGTCTACTTTCAAGTGGCAAAGCACCTGGTTCAGATGCCATACCAGCTGAGGTATACAAGGAAGGGGGACCAGCCCTAACTGAAAGGCTCCACCAGCTATTTCTCTTGATATGGGAGCAAGAGAGGATCCCGCAGGATTTCAAAGATGCATCCATTGTACATCTTTATAAAGGAAAGGAAAATAGACTGGTGTGTGACAACCACAGAGGCATAACCCTGCTTTCTATCGCAGGAAAAATCCTAGCCAGAATCCTGCTAAACCGCCTCACAGCTCATCTTGACCAAGGTATCCTGCCTGAAAGCCAGTGTGGCTTCCGAAGAGAGCGAGGAACCATCGACATGATTTTTGCTGTCAGGCAACTACAAGAGAAATGCCAGGAGCAGAACTTTGACCTTTTCTCCACCTATGTTGACCTAACCAAGGCATTCGACACAGTTGGCAGAGAGGGTTTGTGGAAAATCATGGAGAAGTATGGTTGCCCAACCAAATTCATTTCCTTGGTTCAACAATTCCACGAGGGCATGCAGGCCAGAGTCCAGAACAGAGGAGAGTCATCTGACCCTTTTCCTGTCACAAACGGTGTCAAGCAGGGATGCGTCCTGGCCCCAACGCTGTTCAGCATCATGTTCTTTGCCATGCTGACAGAGTCCTTCAGAAACGAAGATGTTGGTGTTAAGCTGAGGTACCGTACGGATGGCAAACTGTTCAACCTTCGGAAGCTTCAGGCAAAAACCAAGGTCAGGACAGACACAATCAGGGACCTGCTCTTTGCAGACGATTGTGCCCTTAATGCTGCCTCAGAGGATGACATAAAACGCAGTGTTAACCTGTTCTCCAGCGCCTGCACTAACTTTGGTCTGACAATTAACACAAAGAAGACTGAAGTCCTTTATCAACCCGCGCCTGGAAAGCCTTATGTTGAGCGCATCATCACTGTCAACAACCAGAAACTCAACGCAGTGAAACGCTTCACATACCTAGGCAGCACACTGTCACAAAATGTCACCATCGTTGACGAAGTGAATGTCAGAATTGCCAGGGCCAGCTCCACTTTTGGCAGGTTGTACCCGAATGTCTGGAACAGAAGAGGCATTACCATCCAGACCAAAGTGAAAGTATATAGGGCAGTTGTGCTCCCTACACTGCTTTATGCATGCGAAACTTGGACCGTATATCAACGCCATGCTAAAAAGCTGAACCACTTTCACACAACAAGCCTCAGGAAGATTCTGGGCATAAAGTGGCAGGACAAAACTCCAGATACCACGGTACTAACCAGAGCTGGCCTCCCCAGCATCTTCACCCTACTAATGCAGTCACAGCTTCGCTGGGCAGGGCACCTAACCCGAATGCCAAATGAGAGACTACCAAAGAGACTCTTCTATGGCGAGCTCCAGGATGGCCAGCGGTCCCATGGTGGACAAAAGAAATGCTTTAAAGACACATTGAAAGCGTCTCTGAAAGCGTTTGCAATAAACCCAGACACGTGGGAGGAAGCTGCGTTGGACCGGTCCACCTGGCGCCAATCCATCCATGAAGGTGCCAAGACATGCGAGGCAAACAGGATTAACGCCGCGGAAAAGAAGAGGCAAGCCCGAAAGGCCCGTGCTGTCAACCCTCCAGGAGACAATCAACTCATCCAATGTCCCTTCTGTTCCCGAACTTTCCGTGCCAGGATCGGCCTTGTCAGCCATCTGCACACACATAGGCAAAACAAGTCCCAGCAACCCTCGGATGACTAAAGTGGTCCTCGTCGATTCGACGGACGAACGAATAATAGCTAGATAGATGAATAGGCTTAGTACAGTACGTAACTAGATAGATGAATAGGCTTAGTACACTACGTAACTAGATAGATGAATAGGCTTTGTACAGTACGTAGCTAGATAGATGATTAGGCTTGGTATAGTACGTAACTAGATAAAAGAATAGGCTTAGTACACGTACGTAACTAGATAGATGTCATACAAAAAGTGTATGTAAGAGCCTGACAAGATGGAACTGACGCCCCACTAAATAAAATCTTTAAAGAACTTAGAATCAGTAGTTTTAATACAAATAACTTCATACATTTTATACTCTCAAACATTATTTCTGTTTTTATGGATGAAAGTGTCTCTAAGAAAAATTAATAAACAATTTATGACCTACTTTCTTATTCAAGTTCCCTGATCAAAATAATGGCAAAGCATCACTTATGAAACAAAATAATAAATCTCATAAGATATACTTTATAATATAATGTATGTGTCGTAATTTTTTTTAACAAATTGTGTCTTTTTTTCTACTATTATAATAGGTGAACATACTGTGTATTTCTGTCTACCATTTTAATTATTGAACAATATGTGCCATCTATAAATGGATTATTTTCTTGTAATTTTTAACATTTCTGATTTGATTTTTTATAACATATAGAAAATATAATGATGAATCTATTAACTTGTAAACAGTTAAAATATTAATAAGATACAACCACGAAGTATGATACAATCACGAGGGACTAAACAACCCAAAAGGACTAAACAACCACGAGAGCGTTAACATAAAGAGAGACGATACAGCTACGAGAGGTGTTTCCATTGAGAGGTAAGATATAACCACGAGAGGTGTTTCCATCGAGAAGAGATACAACTACGAGGGACTAAAATACCAAAAGAGAATTTACATTCATGTGAAATGATAGAACCACAATCGACGATACAATCATGAGAGGTGAGACCATTATAAAAGACGCTTCTACAGCAAGAGACGATACAACCACGAGAGATGATAACATTATAAAAGACGTTTCTACAGCAATAGACGATAAAACCACGAGAGGTGAGACCATTATAAAAGACGTTTCTACAGCAAATGTAGTATTTTTTTAAAAGTTATATGCGCTATATGAATATTAAAAATCACCCATTCTACTATTTCCCGTGTAGGTAGAAGAATGAAACTTTGTTAAGTTGTTACGTACACTCTCCTAACGCTAATTTGCAAAAAATATTTTCAAACTTTCCACTCATTGGGGGCCGGGGGCCCAAATGTTGTTTTTTTTTTCTTATATTAGAAACAAAATCATCCCTAATTCTCCAATGTACCGTGTCGTAAAAACATGAAACTTTTGGAAATTTTGCATACAACAATTTGGTAGCCCTTATTTAATTACTTAAATGCAATGAACTTCTAATGTCAATTTTTTCGTGACCAGGGGCCCCATATGTCTTTTTTGTAAATGTTTAAGATATATTTTCCATCCACTTTTTAACGATCTCGGGAAATGTATCCATGATGTGAAACTAAATTAAAATGAAATTATTTTTAGACTTAACATCTTGCACCGAATGTGGCTGAGGGCCCCAAAATATGCTTTTACCATATATCTATATATATGTATATATGAATGTGTGCATGCATGTCCTTTAAAGCTGACTAAATCATGTATTCGATCGTAATTAAACTTTTGCAGACTATTGCGTACACTCCCAGGAAGTTAACAGGTAACTTTCTTCGTCAATTAAACACACATGGGGCGCCAGTGACCCAAAATGTAATTTTTTGTTTATATGAACAATAGAAAATTAGTTTGAGCGCTAGCTACTTGGTAAATTGATGGATCTTCACCAATTTTGTTTTTAAAAAAAAACTCGATAGCAAATATTAAAATACTATAAGGTCCTGAATTTTTAAGGACCATTTCTTCGGGGCTGGGGTAGCCAATTGTCTTTTTAGGGGGGGGGGTGGTTAATGTTTAAGAGATTTTGTCCATTCAATTTTTAATTAACGACAAATATATCCATTATCATGCAAATTGAAATGAACATGCGTTTTCAACTTTACATCTGGCTTTGAATTAGCCCCATCATGTCTTTTTTTTTTCTTTAATTAAGTTTATGCGTTAGGTTTTGTGTAAAAGAATTGATCTTAACCAAAATTTGATAACAAAATCTTGGTATCCCATATTAAAATTCTCTAGGGCACTAAACTTCAAATGTAATTTACTTTTGTGCCGGGGGCCCCAAATGTCTGTTTATGGTATAAGCTTAAGTTGTTTTCCCCATTCAATTTTTAGCAAGCTAGAGGAATATATATATGAATGATGAAACTGAATTAAAACGAACAGCTTTTTGAAATTGACATCTTGCGCAGAATGGGCACAGGGGATCTTAAATGTCGTTTTTCCAATATATTACATGTACACATATTAGTGTTAGCTTAAGTTACTAAGAAAATAACGGATCTTGCCAATTTTAGTACATAAAACTAAAGACTCTATAAATAATTTCTATAAGGAACTGAACTCTTAATGTCCATTCCCTCGGGGCAGGCGTACTGAAATGTTTTTGTAATGCGCGTTAATAATTTAATTCCACAATCAATTTTACACGATATTGAGAAACAAAGCTTGAGTACAATGGCGATAAAAAGAAATAAATTATCACTTATTTTAGAGCCCGGCCACTTAATTTCGTTTTTTTTCTTAATGTTTTTCAAAGCTTTTTATATAGAGAGATTTATTTATCCATTTGCTAGGAAACTTTGAATTTTTTGCACTCTACCGTGTAGGATTTTGCCATAGTAGTTTTTAAAACAGATCACGCATTGGATTCTTAAATAGTCATTTTTACTGAGATCATTTTGAGTTTTATATCTTGTCGTGAATGTGCCTTGAGGCCCTTGATGTCGTTTTTCGCTTATAAAAATTCAAGAGTCTATAAATAATTACTCTAGGAAACTGAACTCTTTATGTTCATTCCTTTGGGTAGTCAGCCCCAAATTTTTTTGTAATGCACGTTAATAATTTAATTCCCCAAGCAATTTTACACTATATTGAGAAATATAGCCTGAGTACAAATATCACTTATTTTAGAGCCTAGCCCTTTAATGTCGTTTTTTTTTCTTCTTTTTTAAAGCTCTTAAATTATTATTTTATTTATCCATTTGCTATAAAAATTTGACTTTTTTTCACACTTCCGTGTAGGTTTCTGGCATAATTGATTTTAAAACATATAACTCATTGGATTCTTAAATTGTCATTTTTACTGAGATTGTTGCAACGCACGACCGGGTCTGCTAGTATATATATATATATATATATTTAAAGAGCAAGCTACGATCTAGATCTAGTTAAAAACAACCAGAACCAACAATCGATGCAATATTTTTACCAGCAAATTATGATTTTTAAATGGTGCATGTTTAAAATTGGATATTTTAAAAGGCAAAATCATCTTTCCAGACACATTTTTACAAGAATATCAAACTTGAAACCTAAGTTTACGCTAATTATACCACTATTAGCTATAAAATGTTTTATGTAGTAAACCTTTAAATTTTAAACGCTGATGTAAGTTAGGAAATATAAAAACAATTCTATGCATTGTTTCGGATTGTGTTAACAAAATTATTTGACAAAATTAAGCTGAAACTTTTCAGATTTCTCAAAGTAAAGATTTTTTTTTTCGTTTCCAGAGCTTAGCAACGACAACAGCGTAACAAAAAATAACATGAAAAAAAATAAAAGATTATTATAGTAGTTTGGCATGACTAATTTTAATTATTTATTATTATTTTTAGAAAATATATGTTCAGTTTTTATTATCTCTTTAAAACTGAAAATTTTTGAAGGAAAAAGTGATTGGAAAAAAGTTGAAAAAAAAAACATGTCCAGTCTTCTCGCTGATCATAAATCGTCAATGAAGCACAATTGTGAAATCGGCGTTTGGATTCAACTGGAAAATTGTTTAAAGGAAGGAAAGAACATTGACAAGGAAACACAAAAACTTATGCAAAATAGACTTAGACTTGGAACAATGCTTTACAAAGAATAATTTCAATTGTGCAGTTTTTTTTGAAAACGGAATTCACTAATTCTTGGCAATGTGGATCGCTTATTTGAACAAGATAATTGACAATTGTGTAATTGGTTGAATTGTTCTAAAATACTATTGATGCCTAGAAAATCGTTTATCACATTAAAAAAAACATACAAATTCATGATCAAAATTAATCTGATCGGTGATGCCGTGTTAAAAAATAATAATAAGTAATGTTCAAAAATTTAAACTATTATTCCGTCATTATGGACCACACACCTGATGCTGGTCAACAAGAACAAGAGACTATGAATACTATGATTTCCCGAAAATTCAACATTGTGAGTATGCCAGTAGAAATCAATGAATATTTTGTGGTATTCATGGCAGTCGATGACAGCACTGGTTTGTGTCTCGCGGAAGCATGTTTGAAATAAAGCTTGAAGATATGAATTTATATTTCAAGAACTGCTAAGGCCAAAGATATGATAATGGAGCGAATATGAAAGGCTGAAATTGTGTTTTAAAAAAAAGTCTACTTGAACTCAATCCGAAATAATTTTCTGGTAACTTCAGTCATCTGGTACGATTTATTGTTTTAAATGAATACAGTCAGCAAATTGATGCAATCGAAAGACATGCAATTTGACATTGCACTGGAATGTATACATAGTGCAAACGAAACGAGTTTAAGGGCCGTCCATAAATGACGTCACGCGATTTTGGCCGATTTTTTACCCCTCCCCCCCTACAAAATTGTAGACTCCCTCCAAAAGTAAATCACAAAACTTTTACCCCCCCCCCTTTTTTTTTCAAAAATAAAAAAAACAAAACAAAACAAAAAACAACCCACTAATTTCAATTTGAAAATAAATATGTTTCAAACCACTTTTTTGTCATTTAAGTATTTATTTAGTGTCGGTCTACATTGCAATATTTTAACATCCATGAAGCTATGTAAAAGACATTAAATAAATTGTAAGCCAGCGATTCTCAAACTTTTTCGTATCAGACGACCGGCAAGAATTTTTCCTTTTCATTAGGTATAATACCATTGCATTCTTTTCCAGTTTTGACATGATTTTCTCTGTACTGATTTGATAGCAAAATGAGACCCTACACAGCTTAAAGCTCTATAAGATTAAGTATGAATTCGGCTTGTTTTATAAATTACATTTAAAAAAATGTTTAGTTGCCAGGGCATAGCACAACAGCTAATGAACAATGCAGCGGTATTGTAAAAAAAACAAAAACATTTGATGTGATTAACCTTCGCGATTAAGCTCGCAAATGTGCCTATTGATATTACAAGGCTCATTGCATTGTTGATAGATCTAGAATATTTAGATACAAGACATTACCTCTAATGACAGTTTTCAAACGTTTTTGGTCTAAAATTATCACATTGATATCACATCTCATGTTTTCTAAAAAAATTATTAGGTATGCGCTGGAAGAGGAAAATAACCAATACTGTACGAACCCCACATTTGTGCAGGAAAGTAGTGTGTCATCTTATGCGTCGCAAAATACAGTAATTCTTGAAAGTTGAGGACTGAAAAAATACTATGACATTATTAAAATATTCAATATTATCATAACTTTTTACTCCGAAGCTCACAATTTGTTGTTGTTTTTTTCAATTCATATTTTAAAATAATATTTAATTATTTTTTTTTAAAAATCCCTCAATTGACTGACAGACATGGTCAAAAGGGTATTGGGGGGGGGGGGTAATAATGCAGACTCATTTGGGACATATAGCATCCACTACACTCCACTAGATATATTCAAATACGTCATGTGTACGTGTACGCTTGGAACATATGCTCACTATTGAACCGGTTCCTTCCAGAAAATGCATTTGTTAAATTTGTCATCTATGTAGGCATTTGGTTGATTTATACATGATAAATACCGTTGAACAGATAACAGAAAAATACATTAATAATCTTTGTTTATTTTAATATAATGTACTAATCTATATTATTTTGATAAAGAAATGTGTCCTTTAGTGTCCATCGGTCCAATTGGTGCATGCATTTTTGTGAGATGTCAAAAATTGTGCACACAAAAAATTACACTGCTTAACTTTGTGCATTTTTTAAAATTTATTATTTTTTTTTGTGAAGCACGACAACCGGCAAACCTTGGGCTACGTTTATATAGGCGGCGGGTAGGCGGGTTGCCGTGAGCTGGTTACTCGCGCCAGAAAACCGCGCCTAATCCCTCGCACGGTTGGTGTTTATAGTAAAAGCGGGAAAAAGCCAGGCGAGCCAACAAACAATTCACATGCAATCCAGTCTCTCCTTGCAATAGCAAACAGAAAAAAATGGCTTCTGTTATTGATGACTTTTTATTGTTATTTGGGCAGAACTAAATAAGTTATAGAAAGATGCCAGTAATTCACTAATTTTGTTACATTTTTCTTAGATTTTATTTGGTTGTGGACTAGTAATATAGTACTAATTAATTATATATTTTTAATTATACTATACATGTACTATTACTATAATATACTTACAGTTATTCAGTTATAGTCTATAGTTATAACTATACTATACAATATTACTANTTTAAATTATCACTCACCATCATCTTTTATCTTTTTTACAAAGATATTGACAAAGACAATTAACATAAAATATGTTTTTACAAATCAATCAAAAAAACATTAATTTTCAATAATTAAAATTAAATAAGAAAACAAAGATAATTATGGGTATAAATATAAGAGATAATAAAATTCAAAAATTAATCACAAAGCTTGAAATTTATTCCACTGACAAGTAGATGACAAAGACAATTACAAAGCTTATGATTTATATGTTTAAAAATTTGAATACTTATTCACTCAGAAAAATGTTCTTTTATTATCTTTAAATGAGGTACTGACATTTTCATTGACAAATACTTGTTGAATTTAATTTTAATTTCATATTTTAGTAATCAGACCTCGTCGGTGGGGTATATTTTAACAAATAATTTTTAATAATTTGTTTTAAATTTATTTTTAAAGTCAAATACTTACCCTTTAAACATTTAAATGCAGTTATTGGTTTATTTGTACCAAGCATTCAATTAAAATACAAGCATACACATGTTTTAACGGATTTGTATTTTTTAAAAAATTTTCAATATGATTTTTTTACAACATAACTTAATATTTATTTAAAATTTAAAAATCTTGATTTCTTTTAAACATTTCTTATTCATTGTTTTGTATATTGGATTGTAAATGTTTCCTGAAATTTTCTTACCCATATCTCTAAAATTAAATAAGTTGTGAGGGAAAGGGTGCAGAGTTTTGAAATTTGGTCACAAGTTTTGGAATAAATTATATAGGTTATAGGCTATAACCTATATAATAAGTTATAGGTCGATAAGGGGNTTTAAATGAGGTACTGACATTTTCATTGACAAATACTTGTTGAATTTAATTTTAATTTCATATTTTAGTAATCAGACCTCGTCGGTGGGGTATATTTTAACAAATAATTTTTAATAATTTGTTTTAAATTTATTTTTAAAGTCAAATACTTACCCTTTAAACATTTAAATGCAGTTATTGGTTTAATTGTACCAAGCATTCAATTAAAATACAAGCATGCACATGTTTTAACGGATTTGTATTTTTAAAAAAAATTTCAATATGATTTTTTTACAACATCACTTAATATATATTTATTTAAAATTTAAAAATCTTGATTTCTTTTAAACATTTCTTATTCATTGTTTTGTATATTGGATTGTAAATGTTTCCTAAAAATTTTCTTACCCATATCTCTAAAATTAAATAAGTTGTGAGGGAAAGGGTGCAGAGTTTTGAAATTTGGTCACAAGTTTTGGAATAAATTATATAGGTTATAGGCTATAACCTATATAATAAGTTATAGGTCGATAAAGGGCAAAAAAAAATGACCAAAAAATTCATAACTCCACTTCTATAACATATAGAAAGACAAATAAAGTGTTTTTGAAAAGGTCTTAGCAAGCCCTTTAAAATGATATATTACTTGAGCCTTTTTGACTACATTTAATTTTTCTGTCAAAGTTAGCTGATTTCCGTCCATGCTTTCCGGCGCGGCAACGCGGAACAAGAACTAGCAACTAGTTCTGGTAATTATCCGCGCCGGTCGGCAAATTTGTCGCCTCGAGACACCCGCGTCCTCTATGAACACCTGCAAAGCAAAAAATAGAAGCATTCCTCGCGCGAGTTCGCGCGGATCGAATCGCGCGTGCGATTTCCTGAAACCCGCCGCCTCTATAAACGCTAGCTAAGGGGGAGGGTGTCCCGCATCTGTGACCCTGTTTGACAATAGGGAGGGGTGTGTTTAAAAAAGTGACGTTACATCAAAAGTGTGCAACTTAGAATTAAGTTCCACTTAATTGTTTACAATTTGTACAATGACGTTTTCAATGGTTTCACGCGTATTATGATATTAGAGTTCAGACTTACACAAAACACTTATTTAAATGACAAAAAATAACTTGCCACTAGATAATTTGTATTTAGAAGATATACGGCTGGGGGATTCAACGCTTTGTGGTGTCATATCGGGAAAAAGGGGCTGTGGGTCTAAGTTTTTGTGACAAAGTATGACGGGGGGGGGGGGAACGGCAACCCTGCTTGACGTCATTTTCTGCACGCGCCCTTAAGTCGTGAAGGGGTGACACCAAGAGCTTCCACCCGGGTGACACCAACACTAGTGACGCCCCTGCCTGCATGGCCTCTTCTGCCAGTGCTGGGAAGAAGGAGCTTATGAGAAATATGAGGAAATGAGACATTCCACTATTATCACGCTGTAGAAAAATAAAGAAGACAGAAGTGACTGTAACAACTACAGAGGCATTTCTCTCCTTAACATCGTGGGTAAAATCTTTGCACACGTTGTTTTAAAAAAAACTGCAAAGACTCACTGAAAGAGTATATCCAGAATCACAGTGCGGTTTCCGGGCAGAAAGGTCAACAATCGACATGATCTTTTCTTTAAGACAACTTCAAGAAAAGTGCCGAGAGCAACACATGCCCCTTTACCAGGCCTTCATTGATTTAACAAAGGCTTTTGACCTGGTTAGCAGAGATGGTCTATTTACAGGCTTGGCAAAAGTTGGTTGCCCACCAAAACTGCTTAACATAATACTGTCATTCCACAATGGTATGAAAGGCACGGTGCAGTATGACGGTTCAACTTCCCCCCAATTTGATATCCTCAGTGGAGTCAAACAGGGCTGCGTCCTCGCACCGACACTCTTTGGCATCTTTTTTTGCCTGCCTGTTGAAACATGCCTTTGGATCCTCAATAGAGGGGATCTATCTTCATACACGTTCTGATGGTAAACTATATAATCTGGCCAGGCTGAAGGCAAAGACGAAGATCCGAGAAACGGTCATCAGGGACATGCTTTTTGTAGACGATGCTGCCATTGCAACTCACAACGTAGCTGATTTGCAAACCCCGATGGACCGGTTTGTCAAGGCTTCCAGGGACTTCGGACTAACCATCAGCCTCAAAAAGACCAACGTGATGGCCCAGGACGCTGACCCACCCAACATCACCATCGATGGCTGCCAACTTGAGGCCGTGGAACGCTGTACATACCTTGGATCAAACATCACCAACAACCTGTCCCTTGATTCCGACCTAGACCTAAGGATCGGCAAGGCCTCTACAACTTTGGCCAGGCTCTCAAAAAAAAACCCGGACCCCATACTCCTGATAAAAAAGGAGATTGAGTGCTTTCAACATGCGCTGTCTCCGGCGCATCCTGTGAATCACCTGGCAGGACCATGTCACCAACAACAAAGTGCTACAACGGGCGAAAATCCAAAGCATGACAACTCTTCTTCGCCGCGTCGACTTAGGTAGTTGGGACATGTGCGCAGAATCCCAAAGGACATCCTCTATTCTGAGCTAGTTAAAGGAAAGAGGACCACAGGGCGGCCTCACCTCCGTTACAAAGATATGTGTAAGAGAGACCTCAAAGCTATTGGCATTGACATAAATAGCTGGGAGGAACTCGCTGGGGACAGGTGCAGTTGGAGACAGGCATTGACTGCTGAGCTAGAAGCAGGGGAAAAATACCTGCAACAGAGGAAAAGCAGAGCAATTCAACCAACCACTAGAATTACATTTCAGTGTGAGTAGTGCAGCAAACGCTGCCATTCGCGAGTGGGCTTGTACAGCCACAGCAGAAGCTGCAAGATCATGTGCGTAAAATCCAAAACAAACAAACTATTCATATAAGACAGGAGGTCTGGCTGAAACTACTGATAGTACAATTATAAAATATTAAATAAATAAATAATTTCAGAATTTATTTAAGTATAGACAAATTATTTATTTATGATATTTATTATTGCTCACTGAATCGGATTTAATTGACACCTAGACAGTGGCGTAGCTAGAGCTTTTGCCGCCCGGGGCGGTCTCCAATATGCCACCCTTTTAGGGGCCACCCATAAATGACGTCACGCACCGGGGTGGGGGGGGGAGGAGAAACACATTTGACGTCATTTTAAACGTACAACTTGAAATAAAAATTCTACTTAAATATATCATTACCGACACTTTGTTACAGTACGTCTTACATGGCTTCACGCGTGTTACGATATTAGAGTGCAGCCTTACACTAAAAACATTTAAATGGGGGAAACAATTGCAATATGCTCATTTTCAAATAGAAAATAGGGCTATTGTGGGAATGGGGATCTTTGTGACGTCACATTGAGGGAGGGGCCTAAGTTTTCGTGACGAAGTGTGACGAGGGGGTAAATCAGCCAAAATCGCGTGACGTCGTTTTTTCATTCAGTCAATCATATGTTTTTTTATAAAAATAAATTTATAAACATGATTAAATAATTGTAATTGAAAAGAAGTACATTGTAAATGGTTGGGAACAATTTTACAATGGTTGCGGAAATTAACGATTAATTTCTCGATTAATCGGTAAAAAATTTATCGATTAAAATTATTTTAATCGATAAAATAGCGATTACGATAATAGAGTACATTTTACGAAATTTGTAAAGTGTAATCTTTAAAACAAGCTTTTTTATAAGGAAAATGATATTTTAAAAATTTAACATTGTTTTAACTTAATTAACAATAAACATTTTTAAATTCATTGACAATACATTGAACTACTTATATATAAATCAAAATAATGTTAATTGCCTGTTTTTGTTACTTTCCTTGAAATGTTCAGTCTAATGACGTCATATATTTATTGTTAGCATTAATAAAAATAATCGATTAATTATTCGGTAATTTTTCAAAAGTTAACGATTAAATTTAAATTAATCGATAACAGCCCTAATGTTTACCATCCCATGCCCTCTTTAAGTAAGCAGTAAAAGAAGAGCCGCATAAGATGATATACATATAAATACACATTATAAAAATACAAAATAATTTTTTTGAGGGCCACAAGAAAGTTAATGAGGTTGCAGGTCCCCCATCCCTCCCCAAATGAGACAAAACATATTCCAAATTTACACCACAAAAATATAACAATATGCTTTTATTTTGTATTTATACATATGTAAAAAAAAATGTATACATCAGTGTGCAAACATATTTATACATTAACTATCGTACCTAACTTTCATGGTAAAAAAATCGTTTATTATGTTCAATGTTTTCAAAATTTAAATTATTTGTTCTTTCTTGTTCTAGCTGTATGGACAATATTGCAATATTTGGTTGTCTTAAATCACTCATTTTGAAAGGAATATGATTTTGTTTCAACTTCAGTTTGGAGAAGCTCCTTTCACAACTAGATACACTGATAGTAATTGTTGAAAAAAATCTTAGCAAAATTATAATATTGGATAAACAATTTTCCAATCTATACTGCTGGCTATATTTTAATAAAGCAAGGGGCATTTCCCCCCGTTATTTTAACACAATGCCTCTTCTTGTAGTGTAGGTACAACCAGGGCTAGTCTTGGGCTTTCATAGGCCACACTTATCTTAATTTTCCCTTAATATATTTATTAATACCTTATCCCTTAATACTCAAACTGGGCCCCACGCAATTATTTTCGCATACTAAGCTGCATAGGGCCCCTTACAGCGATAAAAACCTCGATCCTTTCTTTTTCAATATGGAACTGTTATTAATCTTAAAGAAATTAATTTGATGTTCAAATTCTTCATTAGTAGACTAATTGGTATTATACACATCCATGTATAAAAACATTTCTCGTTGTAAAAATTTTGCTTAAAAGATAGAACCGCGTCTTCTGAATTTTCCACTCAGGTTTTTTCGAATTCTAGCTCGGCGTTCATTTGATATGTCCAACTCTCTACAGAATGAAATAGCGTTTTGTATTAAATAAATTTATTTTTTAAAAAGTTACCTCTCAATAAATTTATGAAAACTGAAACAGTAATATAAATTACTACTTGGAAGATAAACACAATATTTGAAACACAATGTCATGTAGGTACTTGTTAGCGGATCATTATGCGCATGCCGAAACTGTTGTGCGATATTAATTTGTACGCATATTCGGACCAGCGGTGATGTTTTGTTTTTCGTTCAGTTTTCTTACAAAAGCGCCATCTGTCAGGGGCGTCGCTAGGGTTGGTGTCACCCGGGGCGGTAGCTCATGGTGTCACCCCTTCAGGGGGCGTCCATAAATGACGTCACGTGACGTTGCCGATTCTCCCCCCCCCCCCCCCCCCCCGCCCAGCCCAATATCACAAAAACTTAGACCCCACCCGACATGACGTCACAAAGCTTTGAGGACCCCCCCCCCCCAAAAAAAAAAAATACTCCGTATCTTCAAAATGAGAATTATTCATGTGGCAAATTAATTTTTTCAAAAATTCGGATTTAGTGCAAGTCTACACTCTAATATCGTAAATAAAAATAGCAAGCGAGAAGTCATACAAAACGTCATTAAATAAATAGTAAATAATCAAATATTTTTATATTTAACTTTTACTTATAGTTGCGCGTTTTGAGGTGATTTCACATTTTTTAAACACACCCCTCCCTCTCGTCTCACATTGTCATAGATGCGTGACACCCTCCCCCCCCCTTTTTTTTTTAGGAACGTGGCGTCATTTATGCACGGCTCACAATCCATAGAACTCCTCTCAGTCTTCTAGTGCCAAATAAAGGGAATATAAATAATTTTACCTCTTTTGTTTGTCAACCGGTGAGGTCTGCACCTCTCGCTCCCCTCTAGTGAATTACGTTTAAAAGAGAAAACAATTCCTTATAACATGAAAAAAAAAGTTTTGGCATCTCCCCAAAAATACATGCATCAATTTATCCGATATACTTTATATGAGAAATAAATTGTTTAAATCAAAATAATATAGTACATTAGTAGATTATAATTAAAAAAAACAAGAATTATAAATGTATATGTCTGTTCCGCTGAACAGAAATATACATTTATATGTTCATTAAGTAACCAAATGCCAACATACCCATATGCCGCTAATTTATTCTGGAGCACACTGGTGTCTGTCAACAAAATACATATTTTATAGACTTCGTCAAGGTTGATCTGATATCCATCATTCTGACAAGATTTAATCCTCATAAGCAACTCTAAATGTAACTCTTACAACATATTTCTAGATTATACTTTTCTAGAATTCATTAGGCTAAATCCACGTTCGAGATGAGCGCTCGATGCAAGATATACAGCACAAATATCAAACAGGGTGGCAATGTCGCTAAATCATTCTTCATTCATGACAAACTGAATCACCTCGTCGAAAGTCTGAATCAACCCACATTGTATTTTGTTCTTCGAGCACTAATCTTAAATTACCATAGTGATCCATAAATTTCTCCACAATGTCTTCATAGCTTTTAAGAATACTTTGTATTTATAAACAGGGCACACAGTTATGTTTGTTCAAAATTAAAATTTGACATGTCGACTAACGCTTACAACTCAACTATTCACTTAAGTATCAAGTGGCTTTCAAGAAATCGAGAGTCCATTTGCCAATTCAGACATTCAAAACATTTGAGGACTGTATTTATGTTTTCAGCCTGAATACATTTTAGCAACATCAACCTCTGCAGACCAATTAAAATTTTCTCCAAGGGGATGTCCTCTTAGGTTATTGATAATTCCTTTTACAACTGGTGTGCCTTCCTAGTCATTAGATTTTTCGTTTGCAACAGCTTGCTTAATTTAGCAAGTTCTCCGAATACTTCATGAATGACAATAAGGAACAGTCCGAAACTGTGGATCTCAGTCTCTGAGATCCTTTAAACTATGTTTATTGACTTGGTCATAATACAAACGTGCCTGGTCTTCACAGTATTCAGTCAGTGCTTGTATGTCATTTCTCTACAATGCTTGTGAAGCAAAGTGTCGTGAAAGCAATCTGATTTTCAGTGTCATCTAAAAAAAAAACAGTTCTAGGTGTCCAGGAAAAACTGATTTGTTAATTTAAAACATTCCTTTCACCACATTGTCACCCCCCCCCCCCACACACACACCACTCCCGTTGTTGTGATTAAAATATCACACCGACTTGTTCGTGCCATCAAAGTCTTTTTTGTAAGTTGTCGGCGGCGAGTGATATCAAAATCTTTGTTCTGCTCCAAAGCTAGTAACCAATGTCAAATATTTTTTTTAAAGGGAGTGTTTGATATTTTTCTTGTATAATCGTTAGACGATTTAATTGAATGATGTTGCTAAAGCCTGTTTGCAGTGTGCGAGAGATGGATGCTACTTTCTGGACCTTTATACTTGTTTTTAAATTGAATTTTAACAAAGGATGTGACTGAGTTCCAGGTAGAAAAAGAAATAAAGTCGCTACTAACTTTCATGACAAAGGCGCAGAAATTCTAATTTTTTACCTACTGAAATTTTCTGCGCGGTAACTCAAAACTTAAAAGGTACAGGTACAATGATGGGGATGGGACCTACTAACCAGACTACCTATATATAAACATGGATATCTATGCTTGCACGCCTTTAACAAATATTTGTTGTTGTCGTTTTTTTAAATATTACCCTCAAAGACATTAAATTCATAATTTTCAGTTAAAAATAACAACACAGAAAACACTTTAAAAAAATAATAGAAAAATCGTATTACGCCACCACCCCTCTCTTGTGGAGGGAAGAGGGGGTGGGAATCGTCCACGTTGTCAACACTTCAAAGCTCAGTTTGCTTGGTATCTTTAAAAACTTAACACACCGCCAGCGTTTTTGAAGATCTCTCTGGTGCGGCTGTGTCTTTTTCCCCATAATTTGTTTTATTTAGTTTGTGTTTTGGGACAGTTTTATTATTATTGCAAGTTAACTGATTTTTTAAAATAAAAATGTTTCGCTTTTAACGTAATTTCATTGTATTCCTTTCTAGATGAAGAAAATGTGTCTTCTTTTTTTTCTGACATAAAATCAACAGTAAGATTTTAGGCTTTGGTGTCACCCCCCTAATGGTGTCACCCGGGGCGGCCCGCCCGCCCCCGCCCCCTAGCGACGCCACTGCCATCTGTGACGCATACCGCTTAATTTTCCAAACAAATTGATACATTTTTTGAGCGATTTAAAATTTTTGAACGGTTTTGCATTAGATATAATAACCACTATGTAATCAAACACATGTTGCACGAATCCGTTAATCAAATCTAAATTAAGAATATTTTTGTTTCACCTTGGTTTCCCCCCTTCAAAAGAAAAAGGGGTGGTTGTCGGAAACGGCTTTAATTTGCCCAAAAATGCCCACAAGGCCGCCCTCTGGATGAGTGCCACCCGGGGCGGACCACCCCCACCGCCCCCTAGCTACGCCACTGCACCTAGAGATAATTTTGTCACCCACAAAATCAGACTTTGCTCTACCCAAATAATCTTCACGTAGCACTCCAGTCGTTTCATTGAAACTGAAACCCCAGATAATACCAATAATGGCACGATTAAAAAATAAAAAATTCAATAAAAAATCTTAAAAGCTTCTAATTTCTAAGGGACTTCACCTAAAAATATGGGACGCGGTGGTCGAGTGGTAGCGTGCTCGACTGTCGTACCGATGGTCCCGAGTTCGAATCCACGCGTCATCCAGCTCTGAATGGGTACTTAACTAGACAATAGCGGCTGGGGTAATGCATGGAACCCCCATAGCCGTGGTCTGTGACCGCTGCGTCACTTGCCAACAGCTCATCTCTCATGGTCAGTTGACGCAATTGCCTTCTGCGTAGGAGTGCCTGTATATATAAGATATATAAGAAGAAATAAATCCAATATTTCTTAAAATAGTTTGTAGCATTCTCCAGCTTTATCAAATTTTTGCCCTTTTATTCAAAAGGCAACATTTAATGAAAATGGTTTCCAAAGTCACCGAAAAGGCCTTAAATTTAATAAAAACCTTACCTAGGGTTGAGATAACCAACATAAAAGATCTTCCCAATATATTATACGTAAGAAAACTGCTGAAAACTTTTAATTTTATTTAAAAATAAGGCTTATGATCGCTATCCGCTAAACGATAATTTACCAAAAATAAATTCGATAATCCCTCATCTATATATATATAAATCAAAGTATGTCTGTGTGTGTGTGTGTGTGCTTGTCCGTTGTAACTGACTAAACCATTCATCCGATCGTCATGAAAATTTTTGAGATTGTTGAGTACCCTTCCGGAATGGTAACTGGCTACTTTTTTTTTCTCAATATAACACTAAAGGGGCGCCGGGGGCCCTAAATGTGAATTTTTGCTTATATTAGCTATATAAAAATTAGTTTAAGCGCAATCTACTTGATAAATGGATGGATCTTAACCAACTTTTGTAATTATATTCTTTATAGCCAATATTAAAATACTATAGGTAAGTCATCTCCTAAGGACCACTCTTTTGGGGCTGGGGGCCCAAAATACCCGTTTTCGTAAATGTTTAAGTTTTTTTTCACTTTTAAATTATTAAAGGTCTTGACAAATAGTGATAAATGAATCCATTATTATCCATCTTAAAATAAAAAGTTGTTTTGCGCTTTATATCTTGCCCTGAATGGGCCTTGGGGCCCTAAATGTGAATTTTTGCTTATATGAGCTATATAAAAATTATTTTAAGCGCTATCTACTTGATAAATGGATGGATCTTAACCAACTTTTGTAATTATATGTTTTATAGCCAATATTAAAATACTATAGGTAAGTCATCTCCTAAGGACCACTCTTTTGGGGCTGGGGGCCCAAAATACCCGTTTTCGTAAATGTTTAAGTTTTTTTTCACTTTTAAATTATGAAAGGTCTTGACAAATAATGATAAATGTATTCATTATTATCCATTTTAAAATAAATAGTTGTTTTGCGCTTTATATCTTGCCCTGAAAGGGCCTTGGGGCCCTAAATGTCGTTTTTTGCTTATATGAGCTATATAAAAATTAGTTTAAGTGATAGCTACTTTTTTTTTAATATTTGATAGCCAATATTAAAATACCATATGGCCCTTAACTTCTTATGGTAGCTCCTTCGGGCTGTGGGAGGCCCAAAATACCTGTTTTTGTAAACGTTATGAAAGTTTTGGAGACTATTGCGTACTCTCCCAGGAAGTTAACAGGTAACTTTCTTCGTCAATTAAACACACATGGGGCGCCGGTGGTCCATAATGTCAACTTTTGCTTTTTTGCGTTATATGAAAATAGATTGAGCGCTAGCTACTTGGTATTAATTCTTCGGGGCTGGGGGTGCCAATTGTCTTTTTTTTAGGGGGGGGTGGTTAATGTTTAAGACATTTTGTCCATTCAAATTTTTAATTAAAGATCTTGACAAATAATGACAAATATTTCCATTATCATGCAAATAGAAATGAACAGGTGTTTTCAACTTTACATCTGGCACTGAATGGGCCCCATCGTGTCAATTTTTCTTTAATTAAGTTTATACGTTAGCTTTTGTGTAAAATGATTGATCTTAACCAAAATTTGTTAACAAAATCTTGGTAGCCCATATTAAAATGCTATACGGCACTAAACTTCTAATGTAATTTACTTCTGGGCCGGGGGCGCCGAATGTCTGTTTATGGTATATGCTTAAGATACTTTCCCCATTCAATTTTAACAATCTAGAGGAATATATCAATGATGAAACTGAATTAAAAAGAACAGCATTTTGAAATTGACATCGTGCGCAGAATGGGCACAGGGGCCTCTTAATGTCGTTTTTTCCTTTATATTACTTTTACAAAAATTAGTGTTAGCTTAAGTTACTAAGAAAAAAATGGATCTTGCCAATCTTAGTACATAATAACTTAAGAGTCTATAAATAATTTCTATAAGGAACTGAACTCTTAATATCCACTCCCTCGGGGCAGGCGTACCCAAATGTTTTTGTAATGCGCGTTAACAATTTAATTCCCCAATCAATTTTACACGATATTGAGAAACAAAGCTTGAGTACAATGGCGATTTAAAAAATAATAAATTATCACTTATTTTAGAGCCCGGCCCCTTAATTTCGTTTTTTTTCAAAACTTTTAATTATTAATTTATTTATATATTTGCTAGGAAACTTGGACTTTCTTGCACAATTTCGTGTAGGTTTTTGGCATAGTAGTTTTTAAAACATCACTCATTGTATTCTTAAATAGTCTTTTTTACTGAGATCATTTTGAGCTTTATACCGTGCCGTATATGGGCCCTGGGGCCCAAAATGTCGTGTTTTTTTTGCTTATAAAAACTCAAGAGTCTATAAATAATTACTACAGGGAACTGAACTCTTTGTGTTCATTCCTTCGGGTAGGCTTCCCCCAATTTTTTTGTAATGCACGTTAATAATTTAATTCCCAAATAAATTTTACACATTATTGAGAAACATAGCTTGAATGCAAATTATCACTTATTTTAGAGCCTGGGCCGTTAATGTCGTTTTTTTTAAAGCCTTTAAATTACTATTTTATTTATCCATTTGCTATGAAACTTTGACTTTTTTCACACTTCCGTGTAGGTTTCTGGCATAATTGTTTTTAAAACATAATACTCATTGAATTCTTAAATAGTCATTTTTACTGAGATCGTTGCAACGCACGATCGGGTTTGCTAGTATAATATAAAATGCGTTAAAATTTAAAAATGCCGCGTATAAGTTATAATGGTTGAATCCGATTATACGTTCCCAAATGGGTTATATAGCAATTAATTCCGCGTACTCTTTCTTTTTTTTTTGTTTTTGTTTAGATTTATAATTTTTATTTGTTAATTTGGGGTCTGGGCTAGGTTTAAATATAATTTTGAATTTAGGGTTAGGTTTAATTTTAGAATTTTAATAGTTGAATTTTCCAATTTCTTTGGTTCTCGGCATATCAACAAAGATGGCGGCCATGTTGAGTGGGAACTTTAAATCGGATTTTACTATATTTTCCATTGAAAATTTGGTTGAATCCGATTATACTTTCCCAAATGGGTTATATAGCAATTAATTCTGCATACTCTTCCTTTGTTTTTTAGGTTTAGATTTAGAATTTTTATTAGTTAATTTAGGGTTTGGGTTAGGTTTAGTGATAGATGAAGGTTTAATTCAATCAACTTTTAATGCAATTGATCCGCAGACAACATTAAATGTATTTGAACCGCAAGTAGCATTAGATGAAGGTGAACTACAGACAGGAAAATTTAGATATGTCAATTTTGAAAAAATTCGGCTTAAAGGTAGACCTATATCCAAACAAAATTTTACTCGTAAAAGAAAATGTATGCTGCCCCATCCATTCTCAAAGTTGAGTTTGGATTGCGAGAAAAGAATAGTTCTTTCAGCTTTTGCTTTAGATCATAATTATGTCTCAAAAAATGATCAGGAAAAAATAAGTTAAAGAATTTCACTGATTTTCAGAATAGTATTCTGGATAATGAAGTTGGTTTAAGTATTGTTTGCTGATGCTTTGTGGTCATATGTACATGACTTGATTGTGGAGTAAAAGACCAATCCTATATTTATTTTTGTTCTGCATGTCAGGGGTATGATGATATTATTGATACATTGTTTAAGATGGTCGTTTGAAAATGCTGTCTTTGTTGTTTTCATTTTTGCTTGTGTTGGGTTTTGTTCCAAAATGAAGTTACCAAATTGATTTTGCAGAGATTTTTGGAATTCCTGCAAGTAGTCCTGAACATTTATTTAATCAATTGGTTGTAATTTCTGTAGTTTACCTTTTAATAATCTTAGTCTTTAAAAAAATATTTTGCTATACCTTATTCTGATTTCATTGTTCTATAGATAATTCATCGAGACAAGATGTAAAAGATGTGTGTAAAAGTAAAAGAGAAATCTTATCTTATCTTAGATACACAGACACTTGATAATTGCGTCCACCGACCATGAAAAATGATCTGTTACTGTTGGCAAGTGATGCAGTGGTCAAATGCCACGGCTATGAGGGTTCCACGCATTACCCCAGCCGCCTAACTATAGTTAGTTAGGTGCCCTTTCGGAGCTGGGTGACTCAGGGACTCCTTATGCCACAGGAACAAATCCTTTCCTTCGCATGGATTCGAACTCGTGACCATCGATACGCCAGTCGACCACCGTATCCCATGACAAAAAATATCTGCAAACAATGTCTATTAAGAATAAAGAATCTGTTTATGTTTCACAGATCATTGTGGACATGTTTTTATTCTCATAAATACTATTATATGACAACTTTATTAATACTAATACTATACATTATTTATTTTTTTTGGGGGGTGGCAAAATGTCATTTGTTTCTGTAATAATACATGTATATTGTTGGCTTCCACCCAAGGAAGATCTGATATTTGTAAATTAAAGGATATGGTGAGGGCGAGGCTTAAATTGTGATTCTCATTGAATTCTTCAGTAACAAATAAATCAATACATTATCAAAAGTAAATACTTTTTAACTTGATTTGAATTTTTTTTTACATGTTTTAAAAATAGTGCTGGTAAGGGTATGTTTCTGTGAAATTATAATAACTAATAACAACTTTCTTATTCCATATGCAAGAACAAACACATACAAGTTTTCTTTCTTTCCGTCCGGTATTCGGGCATTGAATGGGTTGCCTGAAGAATCCAGGAACGCAAACACTTTATCATCATTTAAAACTCTAGTAAGAATACATGACTAAACACAAACCATAGAAATACGTAGGACGCAATAATCTTCTGTACCAAAGGAGCGTCTGTAACATATAAGATAAGATAAGACAAAAGCCTATTTAAACTTAAATTAAAGCTCAAATTATTTATATGAGATTGTAATTAAATTAACATTTCGAAATTAAACTGCTGTTATATCATAAATAAAGACCCGGGTACCCGTTGCCATGTGATTACCCGGATATTAAAAATCCGTTCGGGTACCCGTGGAGATGTAACCAAAAGGTCCATATTAACGGAGGTAGTCGAGAGGTAGCGCTCTCGACTGTCATACCGATGGTCACGGGTTCGAATCCACAGGATTTGCTCTCGCTGCCTGAGGAGTCCCCGAGTCACCCAGCTCCGAATGGGTACCTAACTAGACAATAGTTAGGCGGCTGGGGTAATGCGTGGAACCCCTATAGCCGTGGCCTGTGACCGCTGCATCACTTGCCAACAGATCATCTCTCATGGTCTGTGGACGCAATTATCTTCTGCATAGAAGGAGCGTCTGTATATCTTAAGATAAGAGGCCAAACTTCGGCTCCCATTCGGCATTTCTTTTTTAAACATTGTGTTTCGCGAAATAATTTATCAAATGAAAATGTTTGTTTCAAATAATTGCTGTGAATTACAGTTAACTCTCAACGTGAAACAGCAATCGCAAACACAAAAAGGTTTTGGCGCTTTAAAAGAATCATATAAGTATAAGGAAAATAAAAGTCCTCTGCCAAAAATAATGATGTTCAATGTTAGGGATAAAAGCGGCTGTATGTTAGTAAAAAAAAAATCCCTTCTTTGACAGTACCTTCGATTTGATATACCGGTATCCTTTCGAAATTTGGACGGGTACTCACGCAGATTTTTTCAATTTAATTGTAATTAGCTTTGATTTTATCATATTTATTTGCTAATATAACTAATACTTAACTAAAATGCTTCTATCTCACCCCACAAAAAAAGATAATTTAACTGTTCGCTTATTCTCTAAGAAATCAAATAGCTCGCAGCAATATTTTTTAAACGGTCAAAAACAATTCTTCAATTAATATTTGTATAATACTAGTGTTAAATTTAGTTTCGCGATAGGTTTTAGGGCGTGGTATAGGTTTTAGGGTGTGGGTTAGGTGTAGGGATAGTTACTCCTTTCTTCAAATTTTGTTCTTCATTTTTTTCTCCCTCAGTGTAAAATTACTATTTAAACAGGCCGAATACCAATGAAATTAACAATATAATTTTAATTACCAGCCATACTAATAATACTAGTCACCTGCACTGGCTCCGAATACTAATACACTTTTAATCTAACAGTACCCGCTCGGGTCCGTAGAGCGATCATATGCTCCGCTACTGTTGTGTTGTGAGGATACCTGTGAGTCAGCAAGAAATCGGTAAGTAGGCATAAATTTGAAAGTAGCATAAAATTAAATATTTAAAAAAACTCTCTCTAAGTCCAGTCTTATTTAGAAGATACAATGGCCACCACAGCAACCATCACCCTTAACTCCATTAAGCCAACGACTTATAACAAGCCCGGAACGGTCATTCTAAATTTGACAGGCCCCAAGTCTTTTGACTTGGAGATAGATACTATCGTCCGAGAACTTGAGGCCCACTTCAGTATCAGATGGAAGGATATTGAAGCGCTATACAACTTAGAGGCACCAACCAAGTGGTACCTCAAGTTGACGGACTCGGCCATGGCGAAGCACTACGCTGGGCTCCACCATGCCGAGATTGGGGACCTAAAGTCCAAAGGCTATATGGGCCTACTTGTCCATGAGGACAAGGTGGACAAAAAGATTTACATTAACTGGGTGCCCACCATGATCGGTGAGTTGGGGCTTTTGGAGATCGTGAGTCATTTCGCGGCACCAAACACCCGTATAAGGCTAGAGAAGCACCCTTATAACGCCTCTAAATGGGCCGTTTACCTGACACCTGGCAAGGAACTCCCTCACTACATCTTAGTGAATGCCGGTGTTTTCAGGCAGCAAAAAATCTGGGTCCAGGTCCCTGGACGCCGGGCTAAGTGCTTTAATTGTGAAAGCACAGAGCACTGGACCAACCAGTGCGGTAAAATTAGACCCCAAAAAACGGCCCCAACGACAAAACCGGCATCAGCCCCGGGCAGGAGCTATGCCGTTGCTACCAGCGGTAGCCCCACTACTGCCCCCGCACCTGTAATAACACCCCCACCCCAGACATCTTCATCCACGGGTGGGAAGAAGAAGTCCCAGGAAGGGAAACAACAAAAGAAGAAAGCTGAACAAAAAGAGGAACAACACCAAGAAAAAAAAGAATCTCCACGGAGCGCAGGTCGCGAGACAGTAGTGGAGGAAGAAAACCTGGAGGAGGATGGTTTTCAAACGGTAGCAAGGAGGAGGAGTCTATCGTCTTCCCCGGCTAGACCCACCTCCTACAAGCGACAGAACAGCAACAACAACTTGGAGCAGTCCAGAAGGAAACAACTAAGGAGCGACCTGAACAGGAACTTCAACCGACAGTTTTAAAGAAACCCACCATAAAAAATCACACACACACCACCAGTTAGACACACAAAAATGGCAGACAACACGCTCACCATAATCTCCCTCAACATTAGGGGATGCAGAACAAAGGGAGACTGCATCATTAAACTTGTTAAAGAGCACACACCAGATTTTATTTTTCTTCAGGAAACTAACATACACTCGGAACACGACGCCAACACATACACCACCAGCTTAGGCTTTAAACACACCCACGCACATTACAGCTACGGGGATAAACGCCTAGGACAAGGAACAGCCATCATATCAACATCAGACCGATGGAGGGTCACGAACAAAGGAAACGACAACGAAGGACGAATAACCACAGTCAAGATTACAAACAACAACAAAAAGTTCACACTCTTTAACATATACGCACCGTCGGACAAGGGTCTTCAAAAAAAGGATACTTTTTACAACAAACTGGTACAATTCATAGGAAATACTCAGGACGGGGATGAAATTATAATGGGGGGAGATTTTAACTACATAAATGACCCATTAGACTCCACCAACCGGGACAGGACTAGAAAAAGAGTAATATACGAGGAGAATAGTCAAATAGAAATAATAAAATACATTACCGACACATTCAGCCTAACCGACGCCTACAGGGAAAAACACCCTAAGGGGAGGAAAATGACACACCGAAGTGACTTTCATACCACAAGCGCCAGGCTAGACAGGCTGTATGTGCCAACATCGTCAGCCATATACAAGGTAACACACATAGCAGAAACACTAAAATACACAGACCACAAAGCAATCAAAGTACAGATAAACGGACAAAACGGAATCAGAGCCAGGAGACGGTCTCCACACTGGAAATTTAACAACACCCTTTTAGAAAACAACAGATACTTAGAAATCATAACGCCTATCATAAAACTGTACACAACAAAAATACCAACCAATAATATAGGCAAGCACTGGGGGCTCTTCAAATCAACAGTGAGAAGAGTTACCCAGACAATCGCCGCAGACATACACAAAGAACGTAAGGAACGAGAGAAAGAATTGAGACACCAAATACCAATACTAAAATTAACCGACCCCACTGACCCTATAGTGATAGAGTTAGAAAAGGAGTTAGAGGAAATAGAACGGTATAAATACAAAGGGGCACATATTAGAAGCAGAACACTAATAGACAATCTAGAAGTTCCAACGAAACATTTTTTAACTATAGAAGAAAACATCCAGCGTAGCCACAATATACAAGCAATCGAGGACAGTAGAGGAACGATACACGACGACGACAACGGCATAGTGCAGACGTTCACTGACTATTACACAAGACTATACACACACGAACAAACAAACCCAGACACTCAGGATAGGTACCTGGCGTACACAAAGACACTAAGGGACGACCA
>MUZC01002921.1:83325-130156 GCA_002072015.1 Radix auricularia
TGCCGCCAGATTTAGGCATATCCGTAACGTAGGCTCCACCGCTAGAAGGCACGGAGTATCAAAGATAAAGTTAAAAATATGCCCGGAGATCTTGAGACGAAATTTGCTGTGAGGTACATGTACACTGAGTTAAGACAAGATTATAACAAAACAATATCGGTGTACAAATAGGTGGCGGCGGGAGGGGCTGGTTGCTTCAAGCCAGGAACCGTTGTATTACATAGTGTACTTCTGACTTACGGCTGTGTTGATGGGCTTGCTGTCTGAATATGGCTCATAGTGTTGTTTTACATAGTATCCTACTGATTACATAGTATTCTACTGATTTAAGGCTGTGTAGATAGGCTTGAAGTCTGAGTATGGCTCATACTCATAGTATTGTTTGAAAGGCTCAGCTTAGAGTGAGTACTAACGCCGGAGTATGTGTATACTTTATAAGTGTTGGTCAAAGGTCGTTGTGTGTTGCACGCTATGTTTGTTCAGTTTGGTGGCCCGGAGATGTGTATGACGGCTCCTGGATCTTCTGTGTAGAGCGCCAGGGGGTTTTGTGTAGTGGCCCAGGGATGCTGTGTATGACGGCCCCTGGATCTTCTGTGTAGAGCACCAGGGATTTTTGTGTAGTGGCCCGGGGATGTTGTGTATGTCTTCCCAGGAGTGTTTTGTATGACATCCCTGGGATGTTGTGTATGACGTCACGGGAACGTTATGTATGACGTCACGGGGGTGTAGTGTATAGTGGCCCACGGGGTACCTTGAGAGCGGCGATGACCGAATCCCGTACATATCAGTATCAACAGTCGGGTGAGGATATCCCCAAGCCAATACACTGTCAGCTAAGTAAAACAATAAAGAACTATAAGAGCAAAGAAACTAATGTGTTTTTCATATTTTGTTTTTGTTTATAAATAAATTTATGATTTTGCAACGTCCTAATGTTAACGGTCTAAATCTAAAATATCCGCTCTAAAATATTTTCGGGAAAAAATCTGGGCTAAAGCGAAGTATGTCGACCGTGACGTCACGGCGTTACCGGTTGCTGGAAAAGAAAGTTCTATAAATTATAAATTCTAAAAGGATTATAAAAAATGGCAGGTTTTAGGGTTTGGGTTAGGTATAGCTATAGAATTTGAATTTTTTTTAAAGGACGTGCTTAAACAACAATGAAGGCCGCCATGACAGTGACGTCTAGGTCGACATACTTCGCTTTTACCAAAAATCTGAAATGAAATATTTTACTGGAGGAAAAAGAGAAGGGAAGAATTGGTTAAAAGCCTGGGGTCCATTTTGTGAACAGCACATGGATTTATGGTAACTTACCTCGGAGGAAAAAAATATGTAATGGTTAATCGATACACTTCGAACCGCACAAACTGCCGCGTCAAAGGAAGGAAATAGGAGACTTGTATGTAAAATACCTGGTTGACTTTGTCAAGGGCTCTCGACCGTATCAATAGTACACAGTTGTGAAGTTTGCTGCCCAATTTAACGCGGTTAACTCTAGAATATAATAATGATCACACACGAGAGATGATGAGATGCGTTTAGTTGTGTTTTTATAACCGTGGCAGAAACACTTTGTGGACAAGTGAAGTTTAATATTTAAAAAAAATATATATTCATAAAAGCTCTATAAAAATGGATTTCTTTCTGGAGCCATTACAGTTACACGTTTAAACATATTTATTAGTATTTATAGAGTTAATAAATGTAATGCCATAGACACAAGCTGCCCTTATTAGTGTGCTGAGTGAGAGTCTCTTTATGACCTGATTTAACGTTCAAAACTTCAAAACAACTGTCGAATCAAGGGGCTTGGCATATATGCTAAAGAATTTGTAAAAAAATATTTAGAATACTTATCCTCCATAATAAAAGGCAATTTTCTGTCCGGTCATCGATAGCGATTGGTTCCTAAAACTCCTACAGACTCCCACAGCCAATCAGAAAAATTAAATGTCATTACATATTGAACAAATTTAAGCGGACGTTCAAAAGCCAGTTATTTTTTGTGGAGTGTTTTTTTTTCAATACTTTTTTTTGAGCGGTATGTGTTTGGGTTTATAGTAAAAAAACTTTGTTTTAACGGGTTATTTATTATAACTATAATGAATAGTATTTTTGACGTGATGCACATTTACGGCCGGTCGAGAAGGCTATTGGAGGGGAGGTACAACATGCCACCGAAACGACGGCGGAACGTCCTTGGGCGGGCCTTGTTGCTCGTAAGAAAAAAAAGAACATGTCAATTAATAACAAAGGGCGTCAGTAAATTCATTAAGTTTGAACATTTTTTAAAGAACCATTTTAAGGACACCATCCTTAGCATCGATAGCCTATGAAAGGCCGTCGTCTGTTGATTCAATCTCATCCAGTCCGTCCCATCCGTGGCCTGGGCCCCAGCAAGTCTTTCTCCAGCCCATCCCTTCGGCCCATCTATCCAACCCATCCATCCAGCCCATCCCTTCGGCCTATCTATCCAACCCATCCATCCAGCCCATCCCTTCGGCCTATCTATCCAACCCACCATCCAGCCCATCCCTTCGGCCCATCCATCCAGCCCATCTATCAAACCCATCCATCCAGCCCATCCCTTCGGCCCATCTATCCAACCAATCCATCCAGCCCATCCCTTCGGCCCATCTATCCAACCCACCCATCCAGCCCATCTATCCAACTCATCCATCCAGCCCATCAATCTTGTCCATCCATCCAGCCCATCCATCTGTTGGCCTGCTGCCTCTCAATTTCTGCCTATAAACTGTCTTTGATGCTCTGAATGTTATGAACTGTTCATTGAAATTCGCAATGTGCCATTTTTTTAAAACCACTAAGACCATGGGTTTTGAAATCACCAGAGGCCTATTAAATATCTCTGGCGATTCCTCCCAATTTACTGTTTTAGACTGAACCAGCAGCCGGATTATACGTGGCCTGACCATGATTAGCCCGGGCCAAAAGAAGATACGTCTGCCATAACAAAAAAACAAGCCTCGACTGGTTGCTCAAAATGTTTCCCTTACTCATTAACATAAAAAAAAAAGAATTTGCCTGGAGTAAATTGACCCTCAAAACTCTCCGCCCTTCCACTACTTCAATATTTTATGAGGAGTCATCCGACATAACTGAAAGTCGACAACTTGTAAGTTAAAATTGGAATCCGCTCTATTTCGAAAGACTGAGACCATCGCGATTCCGAAAAACACAGATCAACAATTACACTCACGGCAATAATCAATTGAGAGACTTTAAATGTTTGACAAAGCCAAGTGAAACAAAATAGCAACTGGTTAGTCACTGCTATGGGAAAAAAAGAACAAGGAAAGATTTAATAGCCTCGCGAAATGAAAGGCGGCATCTGAAAAATGTTTATTTAACATTTAAGTCATTTGCCCATGTTCGCCTCGCTCTGCAGGTCAAGATGAAACGAAAACCATGTTGCTAAAATGATGCGTGACGTCATGTAGGAAGTAGGCAACGATTAGGAATTGGTTTAATTATTTTTAACGCAATTTCCTTATGGGGAAAATTGCTCACATCCCTTTTAAATGTCTGTGCTGTCTTTTCTAGCTTGATAGTGCAACTCCTCCTGAACCATACCAGATATAGGGTTCGGGACTTTTGAAAATATGTTACGGATATCCCAAGGATGTGCACGGGCCAAAAACAAACAACAAACAACAACCGAAAAAGTTTAGTGGATACCCTGGGAAAAAATCAGTATTTTGTCAATTTCTCGCCAACCATAACATCTATCGGGTTGAAACAAACGCCAAACGATAGCTAATAATATTTAGAACAATTTTAGAGAAGTAATTTTTGAAAATCTCTTTTCGCTCGACTCTCGTAGTTTTAGCAGCAATGTGTAGATAGCGATTGTATGATTTTCTTTCATAATTATTGATTTGAAATGACTTTTAACGTAATCTGAAATGATTTTTCTTGAATAAAAAAAGTCGGAAATTCTGTATTAGAAATTACGTTTAAATACTCATTCGAGCTTTTATTACTTTAAATTATTATTTTATTTTTTAAAAACTCCAACATAATAATAATAATAATAAAAAAACAAGTTAATGTGGTTTCAGAAATAACTTTTATGAACATCACACAAATTCTAGCCACACAATCCACTTGCGAACAGTCCTGCTTGGTCTGTGCGATCTTATAATAACGAAGGGCGCAATAATCTTTTGCAATAGAAGAAGCGTATTTAAATATTTGTTTTTAAAAAGTTTTTAAAAAGAAAACAACAAATAAATATGTCTTCACCAGACCAACGTCTTTTAAAATTAAGAAACTAAAAAAGATTTCGTCACTTTCAGCGCAGACCATTCCGAATGATTGACATTTATGGCTTCTTGACTTTAGAGGAGACAAGAAACTCCAATACGTAGAGCGGTAACGTGGTCGTTAGGATAGCCATGGGGGGTGGGTGTGGTGATAGAGTGCAGGACGCAGCCAGGGAACGTAATGCAGGTTTGAAGTTTTGGATCAGGATTTGTGATTTATTGCCTTCTTGGTGAGAAAATTGTGTCCTTGAAATGCCGCAATTCTTCTCGCCTGGCACCGCCCTCCAACATGCTTTGTCCTCAAACAACACGGATTCAGGTTGGGTATCTTGACTGGGGTTTACGTCCTTTGTTCTAAAACTCTTGGTATGTTTATTAGGTTCCACAACCCTTTATCCCTCGCATCACATCTAGATTACTCCAAGAGATCCGCGGCACAGCGAAATTCCTTCAAATGATTCAAGCAATATGTAACCAAAAATATAATTAAACTAGCAAATTAGCCGCGCTTTCAGCGGTAAATTAGGATTTCAGTTAACGTAACACCAAATCAAAACACCTATTGATTTCAATCTGGATCATGATGGATATACTAAATGCATTAACTTAAATTGTCTTGTCTGTCTGTCGTGGTGCCACGGAAAAACAAAAAGTAAAAAATTACAAACTTCCCGTGATCCTATCGAGTTGATAATTTAAATATATTTCTTTCGTCTGTTACCATTGCGGGAGGGTACTCAACAACTTCCCAAAATTTCATGCTCCTACCTGCATAGAAATTTGAAGATTTAAAGATGAGTCTGTTTTATATTGATCATATTGGGTGAAAAACCTACATTTGAGCCACTGGCTCCACAGTGAGTGATGATTTAATTTTTTTTTTGCCTGTTGCCATCGCGAGAGGGTACTAAACAACTCCCAAAAGTTTCATGATTCTACCTACATTGGAAATTGGAGAATTAGTGATGTGTCCATTTTTATGTAAGACAAAAATTACATTTGGGCTCCGAGTTATTGATAAATTAAATTTATTTTAGCCTGTTATCAACACGGGAGTGTACTCAACAACTTCCCAAAGTTTCATGATTCTACTTACACGGTATGTTGGAGATTTAGTGACGAGTCAGCAGATTTATAAAAGGGAAAAAATACTACATTTGGGACACCGGTCCTCCATGAGTGGGAGTTTTAAAATTATTTCTACCTACACGGGGAAATTGAGCATTAGTGATAAGTCAGTTTTTTTTTTTATATAGCTCATATTAGGAAAAAACTACATTTTGGCCCTGTCCCAACAGTGAGTGATAATTTAAATATAGTTTTAGTCTTTTACCATCGCGGGAGTATACTTAACAACTTCCCAAACTTTCATGCTTTTACCTACTCGGGAAATTGAAGAATTAGGGATAAGTCAGTTTTTATATAGGTCATATTTGAAAATAACTACATTAGGGCCCCCGGCTCCCCATGAGTGGGAATTTAAAAATTATTTTTCAACAGTTATTGTCATGAGAGTGTCCTCAACAATTTCCCACAGTTTCATGCTTTTTCCTACACGGGAAGTGGGAGAACTAATGCTGAGTCCGTTTTTATATAAGAAAGAAACTACATTTGGGCCCCGGCCCCCAGGGGAGTGATAATTTAAATATGTATTTGGCCTGTTACCATTTATGAAGTGTAGTCAACTATTTACCAAGGTTTCATGGTTTTACCTTCACGGAAAATGTTAGAATTAGTGATGAGTCTGTGAGTGAGTCAGGGAGGGCTTTGCCCTTTAATTAGTTTAGATTACATTTTATTAATAAATTCCCGTAGCAAGTGTTCTTTTTGGATTGCGTTCATTTAGTGATAAAATAATGTATAAACAATTTACGCGTCACATTAAAAATGGGTCAGTAGATTCTACAACTGACTGTATATCACATGCCCAGTGGTTCTTACATTATACGCCTCTATACCAGAGCGCACCCACCACGCTGTTGTCATTAACACCTTTCACCGCCAACATATGATTCACCACCAACATTTGATTCACCGCCAACATTTGATTCAATGCCAACATTTGATTCAACGCCAACATTTGATTCACCACCAACATTTGATTCACTGCCAACATTTGATTCAACGCCAACATTTGATTCACCACCAACATTTGATTCACTGCCAACATTTGATTCACCGTCAACATTTGATTCAATGCCAACATTTGATTCAACGCCAACATTTGATTCACCACCAACATTTGATTCACCGCCAACATTTGATTCACTGCCAACATTTGATTCAACGCCAACATTTGATTCACTGCCAACATTTGATTCACCGCCAACATTTGATTCAACGCCAACATTTGATTCAACGCCAACATTTGATTCAACGCCAACATTTGATTCACCTCCAACATTTGATTCACTGCCAACATTTGATTCACTGCCAACATTTGATTCAACGCCAACATTTGATTCACTGCCAACATTTGATTCACTGCCAACATTTGATTCACTGCCAACATTTGATTCACCGCCAACATTTGATTCACTGCCAACATTTGATTCACTGCCAACATTTGATTAAACGCCAACATTTGATTCACCGCCAACATTTGATTCACTGCCAAAATTTGATTCACTGCCAACATTTGATTCACTGCCAACATTTGATTCAACGCCAACATTTGATTCACCTCCAACATTTGATTCACAGCCAACATTTGATTCAACGCCAACATTTGATTCAATGCCAACATTTGATTCACTGCCAACATTTGATTCAACGCCAACATTTGATTCACCGCCAACATTTGATTCACCGCCAACATTTGATTCACCGCTGACACCGCCAACATTTGATTCACGTCAACATTTGATTCACCGCCAACATTTGATTCACCGCCGAATCCAATATACATTCAATTTGTTTTCTTTTTAATCAGTGCGCTAAGTTCAATATTTTGATTTTATACCATTAAAAATAAATCAAAGTCCGTTAAAAAGTAACAACAAGAAGCCAAAAAAAAAAAAAAAACACGCACAAAAACAAGAACAAACAGGATGTAAACGTCTAAAACTCATGCAATCAAGCTGTCATGTATTACACGCCCAAAGTAACACTGCAACGCTCATTCATGACCGTACTTAATAACTATTTTTTCCCCTTAAAAATACCAGATTTTACTGTCCAGCTAACACCGATTCAGGATTCAGGACATAAAATTATAAGTTATGGAAACGAAACAAAACAAACGCATTTTAAAAAATAGCATTTAGTAATTGTGGCGCTTTATCCGCGGACTTCCAGTATGTAGACCAAGGGTGGCCAGACATGAAGCAACTCCCAGCGATTTTAAATTATATAAAATGTTGAGAGCCGCATTAGAACAAAAAACGTAATTAAACGTGGCTTAGAAATCTTCCAGCAATTCTTGTTACGTCTTTCATAAACTGTACGCGCGCCACAATGTGAACACAGAAGAGCCGCAAGATGCTCGCCTGCCGCGTTTGTTGCTTGAAAAGCATATAGTTTAAAGGACATAGACGGTACAAGGATTACAAACGGGCTTGGTAAGCCACAGCCTACTTTAATCCCTGGGATATAACAAGATTCTAGTGTGAAACCCCAATGAAACCGCGTATTAATTATAATTACATCAATGTTTAAATTTCCTTTAAAGAAATAACAATATTTTTTTTTTTTAAATCCAGCACTACACAAGACCACACGAGTGTTAGTTTATCGTCATGTCAACAACGTTAAAACGAGAGTCTGACACCGCCGACTGTCCCTGCTCTCCGAGACTTTCAAGATCAACAATTGGTTTGGGCTGGTCAAGTGGTTCAACGTTTAAACTCGCCCCCAACCCCTTCCCCTTCCAACCACTCGATAACCTCTAGGCCTATCACCACCCACCTCGCCCCCAAGACTACAGTACAAGACTATCCGGGGACAGGAGCAAGCTGACGAAAGAAAGCTGCTTACTTTGGCCTGGCACATTCGTGTCAAGGGTCTTTTCGCCATTCAACCCACAGTTCCTGATACCCCTGTCACGTGGCCCTTGAAGAGTTTAAATCCTCCTCAGTTCTACAGAAATATCGCTACCCCCCCCTCTTCCATACTTCCCTGGGGCCCTCACCAACATCAATAGGTACCAGATTGATTTTAACACTTTGATCTTGAGGCCTCCGACCAAAGTTACAGTTGCCTTTGGTCACTTCAACCTGTGCGGCCGCAGTGGGCCCCGCACTTTATTTTCTATTATAAAATCATAATTTTCACTTATTATCGTTATCGCTAACCAGGCTGGGCCCCCCGCGCAATCCGTTTCGCACAGAGCCCCGCAATGGCTAAAGCCGTCCCTGATGTGTGGACACAAAAATATATGAAGAATTATTTTTAAAAAAAAGTTTATCAACATCCTTAATTCATTCAATATTGATATATCCAAAGTTAAATGGGAAAGATTATCGTTGGACCCGGATGGTTTCTTCGCGATTGTCTTGTTAAAAATTAAATGGTCTTTTCCTTTTGTTTATGACGTTATTTACTGACGCTATTATTACTGTTATAGCTTTCGCAATGTTACTACACCGTGTTGAATCTTGTTTTAATTTGGAAATACAGCGCAAATGGACATAGGGATAACAACACGTTTCTAATTCAGTATGCTAGAACAAGCACATACAACTTCTCGTTCTTCCCGTCTGGAATTCGGAAGTGGAATGCCTCGGAATGGGTTGCCTGAATAAACCAGGAAAATCCAACACTTTATCAACACTGATAAATCTAATAAGAATGCAAGTCTAGAATCAAACCATGGATACGCGTAGGACGCAATAATCTTCGGTATAGAAGGAGCGTCTGTATCAGATGAGATAAGACATCAAATGCCATGAACCGAAATTAACCTGTCATATACGTGTATTAAATGCGTGTGTGTAGATTTCGGGTCTGTTTGGTAGTGTACATTTTCTTGTGTGGATTAGTTAGTTTGTGGGTATAGTTGGGTGTATGAGTGTGAGGGGATTGGAGGCTTTAGCACTGATACGTTTGGGCTGTGTGTAAGTTTTTGGGAATGTTAGTGTGTAGACGTGTGGGCGAGCAGGTGGCCTTGAAACACATTGACATTACCGTGACGTTGTTACTACGGTTACATTATCGTATCTTTAGTACCTCCCTGCTCAATCACTCACTGGTATAACCTCCACTATTGACTATTGGCTGGCAGTGACGAGGGTTCTCAAGATGGTGTAAGTGCGTGCCGCATTAACTGTCTAACAGCAGTTTGAGGGCCGACTACAAAACAGTTATTATGGTTAACTACGGGTAAAATAGTATTTGTTTAGATTAAAAGGTATCGGGGGGGGGGTAGGGGTGGATGAGAGGGACTCGCGGGCCGTACTTTGCAGACCCCTGATCTAAATGATTAATTCCCCACTGCGGCCCGTTTGCATCCTACTGTCCATTGACTTAAGTGTGGCATCATGAGTGTCTGAAACATGGTTCGTAAAAGAACCAAGTACCATAGTAATGACCACCGGGTAAGAAGACCATATCATCGTTCAAATAGCGTATCATCGTAGTATCAGTATAGTCGGTATTTGTGTATGTAAAGACGATAAACCATCAAGATACATCTACCGACATGCTTCGTTGAAAGGTGTCCAGAACATCAGAGCGCACTGAGCATGGTCACAATATGTGTTAAAGAAATCACCATGGTATGCCTTGTTAATAAATAACTAGACAATAGGATTGAAACATTTCTTTAAAATATAATTTAAATTTTGCTCTTACATTTTGCGTTTAGGTTTTTAAAATTTAAAAGCAACAACATCACAAACAACAAAATGTATATTCTGATTTGTAGGATCCTGATATGCAAGTTAAAAAAAATCATGGTTAAACCCAGCCTGGCATGAGAAGTTCAATGTTCTAGTCACTATTCATTTTTCTGTTTATGCCACGCGACTGCAGGGAGCCATACATATTGAATATTGTGTTACTGTAGCATATCAGTGCCAAGATATTGTAGAATACATAAAGAAGTCGTGTAAAGACGTGCAGTCAGTTGAACGAAATGATTTTCTAGCGTTGGCCACGTGATGCCCCTGGCCACCTGATGCCCCTGGCCACCTGAAGTCCCTGGAAACCTGATGCCCCTGGCAATCTGATGCCCCTGGCAACCTGATGCCCCTGGCAACCTGCTCGTTACAACCACGTCTGCTGTTGAGTTTATTCTTTCTTTCTGGCTCACAAGATGAACGAGAATTTTGGAAGGACCCCCACCCCCACCACCCCTCCTTCCCCCCNCCCCCCCCACACACAGAAACAGAAACGCAACTTAATAATCTAGCAGACGAGTGAAATCAAATAAAACCCGGTTTCAAAGTCAGTTGCAGGAGTCTGACTATTACATGAACCTATGGGTTAATATTATGGTGATATGAGTCTGACCCTTACCTCATCAACCCTTGAGTTAAAGTTATTGTGAAAAGAATTTTTACCATTTCACACTGTCCTGTTTTCGCCACGTCATCATGATGTAAAAAGGTGCATCAGTTCTGCAAGGCTCAACTAAATATCAAATATATTTTTATTTCGCCACGGAACACGACCCGATAATTTAATCACAGCTATTTAAATCTCCGCATTAAGGAAAAAGTTCACAGTTACTTCTGACGTTACTAAGACGATTTCAAAATGTTTTTACTTATTTATTTTATGTCTTATTTGAGTTGATGGATAGAATACCAAGTGATATGCTCATTCAGAACGACCTTTTATCTTTCTCGTCCTATCACACTGCACGTCATATTGGTGGGAGCTCTGTTAATGGTGTTTGACAGGTTGATCATTCTGAATACATTTTAAAAATAACTAGCTAAGATGCCCGTCAATATTGAAGTGCGATCCATGAAGTTGCCAAGACATGAACGTCATGGACTATACACAACAAATTATGGTTGCCAAGACATGAACGTCATAGACTATACACAACAAATTATGGTTCATAACTCAGGAGACACATACTTCCATCGTCGTAATCTTTATTTTTTACACCTACTGATCGGCCCTTATTTTGTTTATTTGTTTACAACTTTCTTATATTTGGTTGCCAGTCTCAACGAGAATTGAAAGGTTGTGCTTTCCTGGCACAAAGACCTTTTTTTTTTGTCTGGACAGGGCAGTCTGTCGACCACACGTGATTCCTTGTCGCGTGACGTGTATTACAAATGACTCACGCATGCGCGATCAGACCCCATCAAATATTTACCCTTGACATTGCGACGACGCTCACCGCCGGGTCGGGTCCGATGTGTATCTCAACTCCTTGCAAATGTTCGATAATTCTGGCCGACAGAGGCGCCACTGGCGCTGGTGTCACCCAGTGCGGTAGCTGATGGTGTCACCCAGTGCGGTAGCTGATGGTGTCACCCAGTGCGGTAGCTCATGGTGTCACCCATTGCGGTAGCTCATGGTGTCACTCAGTGTGGTGGCTTATGGTGTCACCCAGTGCGGTAGCTCATGGTGTCACCCAGTGCGGTAGCTCATGGTGTCACCCACTCCCACACGACTTACCCTATAGACCTCCTCCGAGTATGCCAGCGCCAAATAACGGGAACACAAGGCATTTTACGATGTGATGTCACCCCATGTGATGGTGTCACCCGGTGCGGTCCGCACCCCCTAGTGACGCCTCTACCGGCTGATTCCCCGCGGGTAACGTCTAAACAGCATCTCGGTTTCAATTATGCAATGCATATTATGCATGGTCGATGGTAAATTACGTGTATACAGGGTACAATATGTAAGCTCATACTTTTTTGTTGTTTCACCACATGCAGACTTAAAGATCTTGAAAACAATGCTGAAACTATCAATAATGATCGCTTGCTATATCGACTTTATATTTAAGGGGGAAAAAGATACACCAACTGTTATGTTTTACGTTGATTTTAGACTTTTATTTCACTGTGTAAAGTAAATGTTTATTAGTCTCCATGGCTGACTTGCATGGACGGTTTCATTGGAGTTTTTTGTCCATCATATTGCCACAGTGTCCGCGGAGACATGCGCGTCTCTTTAAATTTCGGAACGCAGTCAGCTGGTGTAGATATTATGAAGAAAATATGTTTGTATAGTTATATATTTAATTGAGTAAATTGTCGTGTAGACTATGCCTTGTCATAATAAGGTGGAAATCTAATTATAGAAACATTGGGGTCTTTTTGGGGGACAAATTTCATAAACAATTTAATAAAAGATAGGAATTAATAATGTAAATATAGTTCTAATGAAAGGGAAGCAGCTTATCAGCTATTTGTTAATTCTTTTTTTTAAAATTTAAGACAGCTTATTGGAACAAGACAGGAAAAAAACAGTCTCGTAATTTTACTATGCTGACAATTTTGAGAGCTTATTGATTCGACTGTATTTTTGCCCCAAAACGTTGTTCCGCTAAAATGTAATCTAAAAATAGATCATTACTCAAGGAGTTATGACGTTTTCCGGTTTTAGAAATGACAAGCCCTATTTCAAGTTACATAGGGGAGAAAAGGAGAATGAAACAAGTTGTGATGATACAACTAAAAGAGAAATGTTACCTGCTTACAGCGTACCTGTATGCAGGAGTGGCGTTTGAGGGTGGCAACTGGGGCGACTGCCCCAGGCCCCGCGCTTAGGTAGGCCCCGCGTTTCGGTCCTGAACAAGTCTCGTCCTGGTTAATAGCCTATACATGTAGAACCAAAGAGTGGATGGTAGAACGTATGCTGGAAACGATTGTAAAGAAACGAAAGAGGCACTCTTGTAATCCTTTTTGAAGGTCAAATTCCGTAGCGTAGCTCTAGACGTCTTTGGAAAGCATTACACCGTTAGCGGAAAATAGGTCAGATGTACCATTCAGCCAATCCCCTTTATTTGTGTACACGTCATTCACAATAGATTTACTAAAATAGTTATTTTTAGAAAACTGTGTCATCGGAATGGCAGTGTCTCGGTAGTGGTGCGATCGGAAACATTAATTAGCGTCATCAAAGTGATTTCTCTGTACGATATCAACATGAGTGGAAGAGATCGCGATAGATTTCGCAAATATGACTCAGGCGCAGAAAAAGCTAAAAAACGCAAGCTAAGAGAAGAATTCGACAGAAGTCAAAAGGGAGCACTGGATAAGTACTTTCCAAAACAAGCAGATAAACAAGATTTTGATTGTCCTGCGGTTGCTGCTGTGGACTCTACCATAGCGACCACTGTTAATGATACAAGTGACAGTGATTGTTGCGAATCTACCACCGCGCCATTATTGGATATGAAGTTACCACACTGTGAAGTTAGTGACAGTGAAAGCGGCTTTAGTGAAGTTGTTTCTGCAGAGAACAATTTATTCCCAGGTATCGCAAAAGACATCTACGATCCGAGTAATTGGGAACGGTTCACCGACAAAACGGCCCCTGACAAAACGGCCCCGACAAATTGGCCCCGACAAAACGGCCCCGGTCAAAACGGCCCCGGACAAAACGGCCCCAGACAAAACGGCCCCGGTCAAATCGGCCCCTGACAAAACGGCCCCGGACAAAATGGCCCCGGACAAAACGGCCGTTTTGTCAGGGGCCGTTTTCACGGGTCACCATTGGGGACATTTAACCTGTGCTTTACGTGATTTCCTGGTTGAAAAAGGGCCAATCAGGTTACCCGATGACCATGAATATCCGACAAACGAAGAAAACAGGCATTTTTCAAACAACCATTACATTCGAAAGATGTCAAACGGAGAACGTGTGGACAGACTATGGTTGAGTTACTCTCAATTAAAAGACGCAGCATATTGTTTCTGTTGCAAGCTCTACGGGACATCTTCCGATGGAAAATTGGCAAACGAAGGTTGTAATGATTGGAGGCATCTTGGTGAAAAACTGAGAGCACACGAGATATCTCAAGAGCACATCAAAAGCATGCAAAAGTGGCTTGAAGCTCTAAAGCGGGTATCAAGGTCCGATGGGATAGACAATTTGATGCTGGAACAGATCGAGAAAGAAAAGCTTTATTGGCGCGGAGTCCTGACAAGAATCCTGGCTGTTGTGCAGTATCTTGCAGAGCACAACAGCGCTTTTCATGGAAAGACAGAAAAGCTTTATGATCAGAACAATGGCAACTTTTTAGGCTTGATTGAGATGCTGGCGAAATTTGATCCAGTTATGGAAGAGCACGTTCGTCGCATCAAAGATGAAGATCATTATCTTGGACATCAGATTCAGAATGAACTCATCGAGTTGATGGGGTCTGAAGAAAAGATGATAATCATTGATAAGCTGAAACTTGCTAAGTATTTCTAAGTTATACTTGATTGTACGCCTGACGTAAGCCACAAAGAACAGATGTCTCTGATAGTACACTTTGTAGATACGTCACAACCTGATGTAAAAGTAGTGGAACATTTTATACAATTTTTGATTGTTGAAGACACTACAGGCAAAGGGTTGTCGGATTCTTTGATAGCAGAAATCAGGAAACTTGGCTTAAATATTGATGACTGTCGGGGACAGGGATATGACAACGGCTCTAATATGAAGGAAAAACACGAAGGAGTCCAAGCCCATATCCTTCGCTTGAATAGTCGCGCATTTTTCACACCTTGCGGCTGCCACAATCTTAATCTTGTGTTTGGAGATATGGCCAAATTCAGCTCACAAGCGATGTCAGTTTTTTGAGTTTTACAACGAATTTACGTGATGTTTGCTGCTTCACCTGCAAGATGGAAGATTTTGATGGGGACTGTCCCTGACGTCACTACAAAATTGTTGTCAGACACACGATGGGAATGTCGCATTGAAAGTGTGAAAGTGTTGTCAGACACACGATGGGAATGTCGCATTGAAAGTGTGAAAGTGTTGTCAGACACACGATTTGAATGCCGCATTGAAAGTGTGAAAGTGTTGTCAGACACACGATGGGAATGTCGCATTGAAAGTGTGAAAGTGTTGTCAGACACACGATGGGAATGTCGCATTGAAAGTGTGAAAGTGTTGTCAGACATACGATGGGAATGCCGCATTGAAAGTGTGAAAGTGTTGTCAGACACACGATGGGAATGTCGCATTGAAAGTGAAAGTGTTGCGGTACCAAATGAGTGAAATAAGAGATGCCCTGTTTACTGTAGTAGATGAGACCAGAGATCCTACGGTAAAAGCTGAAGCAGAGTCCCTTGCAAATTTTGAAGTGGGAAATTTTGAGTTCATCCTTGCCACTGTCATATGGTATGATCTTCTTTTCGCTGCTAATACTGTGAGCAAAATGCTGCAATCAGCTGATATGCAACTGGATGTAGCAATTCAACATGTTAAAGGACTCGTATCTTTCCTAACAAAGTATCGAGACACTGGTTTTCATTCTGAAATGATTACTGCAAAGGAAATTGCAAGCTCAACGGATGTGGAACAAGTATTTAAACATAAAAGAAACAGACGAAGGAAGAGGCAGTTTTACTATGAAAGTAGGGAGGAAGCAACGTTATCACCTGAGGAGACATTCAGAACGGGATACTTCTTGTCCATTGTGGACCAGGCAATCACTTCCATGAACACGCGGTTTGAACAACTTCAACAATACGATGACCTCTTCGGATTCCTGTACAACGTAAACATGATGCGACGATTGAATGATGAAGACCTGTTAAAATGTTGTATGGACCTTGACTTAGCATTGCGCTCAGAGAGGTCACAAGATTTGGACGGAGCAGATTTGTGTGCGGAACTCAAAATATTTCGAGAAATTGTGCCTGAAAGTGTAGGTACAGCCATACAGTGCCTTCAGTACCTGTGGACTGTGCGGGATTCCTTTCCAAACACCGCGGTGGCGTACAGAATCTTGCTGACCGTCGCAAGTGTCGAGAGATGTTTCTCCAAACGGAAGTTAATCAAAAACTATATGAGATCAACCATGTCTCAAGAGAGGCTTTGTTGTCTGGCAATTCTATCAATCGAAAAAGACGTTGCCACAAATTTGGACTACAAAAATCTGATCAACGAATTCTCCGCCAGGAAGGCAAGAAAAGTGAACTTTCGTCTGTGAGTGGTAAGTGGTTTACTAACTGTACATAAGAAGAAACCACGGAACTTGACATCTATTAGTGGAAAACAGTCATAAAACATGCATGTCTGTCAAATGTTAATTACCGCATGGCTAATAATACGTGATTCGCTATTGTAATAAGTTAGGGTCAAGGTATCCTGCATGTCGACATCCACAGTTCACTTTCAATTAGCAAAACGCATTATTTTGCAATATGTCTGCCAATAAATTGCATTTTAAATCACGTCGTAACCGGCACGTCATTTTTCGATAAGAATAAACCGTTGTTTATAGACCAGAGAAAATAATGAACTTGTAATAATTTAATAAAAAGGTGACACGCGGTATTAAAATTACACAATAATCAAGATATTTCATATTTTTAAATACCATAGCATACTGGTGCTTAGCGATCTTTACTAGTACTCTGGACCCGCGGGGTCATTGCTGGCACTAGGCCCCGCGCTTACCTAACGCCGCCACTGCCTGTATGTTTGTGTGTGTGTGCATTTGTGTGTGTGTGTGTGTGTGTGTGTGTGTGTGGGAGGGGGAGGGGCATTCAATACTATAAAACAATATATATTTTTTATCTCGCCCATTACTTCGAAAACAGAAACACCAAACAAACAGATCAATAAAGTTAAAGTCTGTAAAACTGTAAACCTTTTACTGAAGCTGAATTGTGAGGAACAAGAATTAAAACCAACGCTACTGGACCAGCTCCTGTTCTTCTACACTGGCTGCTGTGGCGGGAATCAAAAGGATGGAAAAGGGGGGGGGGCTTTAAATGAGACGTAACGAAAGAGACGCCATTATAATCATTAAAAAAAAGATTAATAATCAAACGGTTAAAAAAATAGTTTCAATACAAATAATTCATATTTTTTTTATTTAGTGAAAAAAAAGAAAGAAAATTAAATTGTGAAATCTCAACCTAAATTTGTCCCCCCCCCCTCCCCCCAAACATGATCAACATCACCGAATAACTTCTTTTGACCTCAGGAAATGTTATTGCAAATATCAACCATCGCTGATCTTAGCATACTGGATTATTATGTGTTTCAGTTATAAACAGAATTAAACTTTTTTTTTTATATCTCCAATGAATCACATAACTATTGAGTTAATTGTTACATAACTTTTACTATTGAGTTAATTGTTACATAACTTTTACTATTGAGTTAATTGTTACATAACTTTTACTATTGAGTTAATTGTTACATAACTTTTACTATTGAGTTAATTGGTACATAACTTTTAATATTGAGTTAATTGGTACATATCTTTTACTATTGTTTATTTTCCGTGACTGTTGTAATCTGTTCACGTTGCATACTGAAAGGTTGGCCAGCAAACACCAGGGACTTGTCAAAATTTTTCATCTTTTTGACCCAAAAAGCCAGCTTGATATACTTGCCGCCTTCGGATGGTAGGACTCTATTTACACCCCCATCATTGCTACACCCATATCAGAGGCGTAGTGAAAGTGTGCTGGTGGGGGGTACAAATGTTCTGTGGTGCGAGTAACAGGGGCGCTGAAATTAGGCTTATGAAGCTACATTATACTCAGTGAACAAGGGTTATATAAAGGAGGCGCCAATTTCATATTTTGTCTTTGCCTGAAAAATATCCTAAATTCGCCCCTGGCCCATGATCCTATATATCCACCAATTTTTAAAATTATAACGTACCCGCGTCATGATATATCAGGAGTCAATTTGCCAGTTTGTGTGCACAGATTAGATGACACCTTATTACGGCGCCACCTATCAACATGCTCTGTTGTTCACTGTTAGTGCAGGACGAATGCCAACCGTTTGGACGGGAAAAAAAATGGTTCTCGAGACCGAGAGAAAACAACGGCTCCTTGATCAGCTTATCAGCTGTCGCTGATCGTGTGGCAACCCGCGGTGCCATCAGTGATCAGCTTATCAGCTGTCGCTGATCGTGTGGCAACCCGGGGTGCCATCAGTAACCTATCATTACCCGTATACCTGATCTTAGGCACATGATCACTGAGATTAAAACAACAGCCTTATCTCTTATGTATCCCTATGAGCTATTACTACGGTAATTGATAAATTATAGACACGGCCCAGGGGAGATAATCTCTCTCGCTGGAAGAAAATAAGAAGACCCCCCCCAGCCATTTCTGTATGAATAATTATATTTAGTTTCATTAGCTGAACGGGGGCTTTCATTACTTTCCCAGATCATTTAGCTTAGATTCACCGATCGGGAAAGTCTATCGGTCGGTGTATTCCCTACTTTCATTTAACTTTAAACGATATTATGTTCATTCTTAATATTCAGAGCCTTTAAAAAAACAACAACAACATAAAAATTGTTTAATTCTCGTATGCCTTATCTTTTGAGTTGTCCATCCTTACTTTATATAATTCATGTAATTTGGTCTGTAACCACTTCACGCTCTTTGTCCCGAAACATCACGTGGGCGTAAAACAGTGCTTCCCAATGTGTAGGCAAAGGGCATACGAAATTTTTAAAAGGACATCCTTTTTTAAATGCCCTTTTAAAAATTCGTATGCCCTACTCCTTTTTTAAATGCCCTTTTAAAAATTCGTATGCCCTACTCCTTTTTGTGTGTGACTGTGTACATAAATTTTCATATTAAAAAATACGGTTATCTTGCTGAAGAAACTTAAATAATAGCAAGTAAGGTTTTAGGTGGAAAACATAATGAAATAGAAGAGGGAGCAGTAAGTAAGTAAATTTTCAAAACATTTAATTGAAGAATGATATTCTCAATTACCAAATACATTTATTCTTGACTCTCGTAGACCTGTTACAACAAGCTCATTTCTTGACGTTGACGTCCCGCCACATATATGGCTTATATCAAGTGCAGATCACAGTCAGAGTACAAGTTTCATTACCGCTGACCTTCTTTTGTTTCTTTCTCTCTGTCCGTTATCAGTCCAGATAATCTGCTTTATCACGTGATCTCCAGGCGCCTGGTGAGAGCTCAAATCTAATCTCCGGTAAAGTGAAAACTTGGAGGATTTTCTCCACAGCACAAACTCAGTCGTGAAATCCTATCAAGCCCAGACCCCAGACCAGAGAGCTTTTGGTTGGTAAACTGATCTGACGGCGCACTTCCTGGTGACGTCATGCCAAGACCTCACTTCACATCGACCTGATATTCGCAGCGTAAAAATTTAGAGCTGATGAAGATCGTAGAAAGGGGCCACTGACCAAAAGGGCGCAAACACCAGGGGTGTCAGAATAGTCTTCAGTTGTTTTTTAAAGCGTTAATGATAACCTATAACCTTTTTTTTAGGTCGTAGGGGGTAATAATGTTTCCGTTTGAACATTCTCGGGGTTTATAGACACTGGCGGCGCCCATCCCGCTCCAGGTGAGCGGAGGGCTTACTTAGCGTTAGTCATTTCTCAACATTTTTACAGTGGCTTTTACGTGGGCTCGATCCCTCGCCCCTCAACTTGTGAGGCGAGCGCACTATTGACTTCGCTACCCAGCCGCCAAGATATTTTTAATAATAAAAATGTCCTGTCTCACCCGGGCTGAAATTTTCCTATAAATTAGCCTCCAGTGGGGGTCCCGCTATTCCTGGCAACCGTCTTGCCCACGTCATACCACGACATACCACGTCATACCCCGTCATACCCCGTCATACCACGTCATACCCCGTCATACCCCGTCATACCTCGTCATACCACGTCATGCCACGCCATACCCCGTCATACCACGTCATACCCCGTCATACCACGTCATACCCCGTTATACCATGTCATACCACGTCATACCCCGTCATACCACGTTATACCACGTCATACCCCGTCATACCACGTTATACCACGTCATACCCCGTCATACCACGTTATACCCCGTCATACCTCGTCATACCACGTCATACCCCGTCATACCACGTTATACCACGTCATACCACTTCATACCCCGTCATACCACGTTATACCACGTCAAACCCCGTCATACCACGTCATACCCCGTCATGCCACGTCATACCCCGTCATACCCCGTCATACCACGTCATACCCCGTCATACCTCGTTATACCACGCTGCCCATCTAGTTCATGATACAAATGTCACATGCACCAAACTCAAACTGAGCAGGGTTTCCAAAGAATACTAGTGTTTTGTTTGTTTGTTTTTTTTGTTAAAATCACTAGAGTTGCGTTGTAAATAAATTCATAAAATAAGTTAACATTAAGAGTAAACGTGTGTTTTTTTTAAACGCAACTTCCCTTGGGAATTGCTTTTATTATAGATTCGAAATGTCAGGCCAGTCCTTTCTAACTTTGAACATGCAGCAACTCCTTCTTAACCATACCAGATAGAGGGTTCGGGTCTGTTGCAAATATGTTAACGAGGTCCCAAGGATATGCACGGGCCAATAAAAGTATCGAAAAGATTTACTGGATTTCTTGAAAAATCCCAACAAAATATCAGTATTTTGTATTTTGCCAACCATAACACCAGCGGGTTGAAACAAACGCCAAAACGGTTATAGCTTCTTCTTCGTGCTCAATATTGTATATTGAGTTTTGCGTGCCACGAGTTTTGCGCCAATTGGCCCGTGGTCTCCGACGGACAGCCAAGACCATCTGCAAGGCAGCAGTTGTTTTTTGGCAAGTGATGCAACGTTCACATGCCAAGGCTAAGGGTTCTACGCATTACCCCGCCGCTTTCTGCCCATTTGGAGCTGGGTGGGACTCGGGGACGCCCTAGGCCCCGGGAGCAGGTCCTTGGCTTCCCATGGATTCGAGCTCTTGACCGTCGGAGCGCCAGTCAAGCGCGCTTGCCACTCGACCACCGCGGTCCCCTTATATATAGCTAATATATATTAGCCCCGGTTATAGCTAATAATATATAGATGAATGCTGGAAAAGAAGTTACTTCCGTAATTTTAGTATTCTAGCAGCATTTTGTTGATATTATTACTATTAGTATTGATAGCTATTGTTTTGTTTAGTTTCAAAATTATTGATTAGAAATTAATAGAAATTAGAAATGACTTTTAATTTTAATGTAATCTATAATCATAGTTAATGGGGTTTTCCCGCTTTGTGAATGCTAATGATTTTTGCGCGGTGCGCATTATTTTGACACATTCTTGGTGCGATGTAGTATGACATCATATTGTGTTTATTTTCAGAATTACTTATTTAAATCGACTTTTAATGTAATCTAGAATGATTTCCCTTGAATTTGAATAAAAAAATCGAAAATTCTTTGTTTGAAATTGCGTTTAAATACTCATTTGAGTCTTTATTAACTTAATTAGATCTTTTTTGTCTCGCGTATTGCTATGGAATGAATTACTCGTACAAGACTGGACTGTCTCATAATTTTAATAAACGGCTTGGTCCAAACCAATATCTGCGAATTTTGCCTCGTTATTTCGTCCGTGCTATCAACGTTACAAGATCTGATAAGCAGCAACATAATACAACAACCTATTTACAAATCCAGTGGCGTAGCTAGGGATTTGGGGGGCCCGGGGGGGGGGCTTGGCCTCTTTAGAGGGCCTTACATTTACATTCATGGTGGTGGCGTAATATTTAACGTAAATAATTTGGGAAACTTGCTTGGGGACTTTCGACTTTGGACCCCTCCCCCAAGCTACGTCGCTGGCGTCACCCTCCTACTACGCCATGACGTGGGCCACTTGCTTACATCTGAATGTTGGCTTGTGCCACGGGCGAGTCATCTGAATGTTGGCTTGTGCCACTTGCTTACATCTGAATGTTGGCTTGTGCCATTTGCTTACATCTGAATGTTGGCTTGTGCCACTTGCTTACATCTGAATGTTGGCTTGTGCCACTTGCTTACATCTGAATGTTGGCTTGTTGTGCCACTTGCTTACATCTGAATGTTGGCTTGTGCCACTTGCTTACATCTGAATGTTGGCTTGTGCCACGGGCGAGTCATGCGTTTTTTAAAAAATCGTTCTTTCTATTCCTGACGTAACACCCTCAGACACTGGGGGTGGGCGGGACACTTCAAATAGGAACCTGATCATTTATTTAAAGCTTTCTCCTTGTTGTTTTTGTCGCGTGTCTTCTTCTCCTACGATGACTCTAAAGTTGATTCCGACGATTCTCAACCTTTAAATCCAGATCAGACGGCCATTACACGAACGTTTGATCTCCATGTCACGGATCTTTGATTTTTATTTATTTTAATCGGCTTGAGATAAGGGAGTTAATTAAAATCATTGCATGGTATGTAAGGGGGCTTGACTAGCATGGGCTTGTGTGAATGATCTGAATGAATACGATGTCATTTTCGCCATTATTGGTTATCGGACTTGCGATTGTTGGACCGGAAGTGCATTGACGTGTTTGACAATGATTATGTCGTCCAGGAGATGACATGTGAAGAGCATCGATAATCGTCTGCCTGGATGGGATGGGTGATCGATGTTCGGTTGAAAGTACGTGAAAATCGAATCTCTTCAGGTGATCTCACACGAAACGGGGTGTGTCACAAGATAATGGCATCATGGCGGAACAGATGCGTATTATGAGAAAAAGAAGGGGCGCACTCGGCTGGCGTACCGAGAGACACGAGATCGAATCTCCATGATAGCGTAGGCCCGTTCCTCTGGGCAAAGGCCTTCCTGAGTCCACCCAGCTCCGAATGAGTATCTGACATTAGTAGAGGTAAAGGCGGCTGGGAATTAGGGGTAGCTACAATTCCTCCTGCGCCATGCTTAAGAAACGTATGAGCGTTGCATTACTAAAATTACTTGCCCCAAAGGTGAGCATGGTCTGAGAAGGGAACTTTACTTTTTTACTTTATGACAAAAGGGGAATTTCACCAGAAAAGATGAGCATTACGAGGTAATGGGAGCACCTCGAGAAATGGGGGACCAGCACGATGGCAGGGTAGATTAATAGCGAACTGTTCGGACGGCCTGGATTAAACAAGACAATATATAAACATGGGATTGTGGCCCTCATTTTAACTACACTTGAGTCCTCATTATAATTGTTATAGGTGTTTCTATAAATAACATCACGCTTTTTTAGCTGACTGTAGCCTCTTCCCATCTCACCCACAAATAATAGAAAGATTGCGACAAACATCGCGTCATATTATACCGGCGCATGTTCGCACCCCCATCCTCTTCTCCCCACTGCATGGTGTTAAAGGTTATCGTTTGAGAACCTCCGTTTGGATTATTGAGTTAGGCCGTGGTCCAATGAACCTTTGTTTTGCCGTTAAAACAAGAGAGATGTTTTGTCGTCGTGAGAAATGATCTGCCGCCTCACGCCGATGACGGCATTGTGCGCGTCCGCACTTCAAGAAACAAGAGCAAATACTCGGGGTCTACAAAATAAACAAGTCTACGCCCTTGTCACCATAGAGACATAAAGAAAAATATGTATAAAAATTGAGTGCCTTAAATATTTGGAGACCGGAAGCGTTTGCGATTCGTCTCTGGCTAAAGAAGAGCTCCACACCTCGGGCGGGTCTTGCTGTATGTTAGTGTCGAAGGTGTCATTGTTATTCCTCATACTGGTTGCACGGCAACGTGCGGATAGCACCTCGGGTCTGAAATGTAATAACTCATTTCCCACAACACAATTAGCATTTCATTTCTGGACCAGTGGAAATTATTCCTATCACACGTTGGTATTTAAGTCTCAACTACAACCAAAAAGCGTGTTTGATATTACTGTTCGCTTTCTTTGAAGGTTTGCGTGGATTTAAAAATAATCTTTTATAGAACATTGTTACCCCCGTCTACGCTCTATTTTAATTAAACTTTAGAGAAAAAAAAAAGAAATTGTTTGAAATTTTCGGTCCGTATAAAGCGTTCTCAATAAAATCCGGGCCAGTTGAGTGAATAAAGTTGAAGTGGAGTTGTCAGCGGTTAAACTCTCTCTCTCTCTCTCTCTCTCGTGTTCACTCCGTCCTCTGTAACAGGAAACTCTCTAGTTTACCTTACACTTGTTCACATTCAGCACGGGTGCTCAACTGTGAAATGAACCGTTTTATTAATGGAATTGTTGGACGTGCGCACTTTCACGGTCTTCTTTGTAGTATAATAATAATAATTTGAATTGGACCGCGCCTTTGGCTGGGTTTGTTTTTTCTAACGGAACTGTGTCTATTTCCCGTCGTGTTGTGGTGACAGTGATTCCGTTCCTAAAACCCGTCTTGGTGGTGGTGGCCCGGTTGGAGGGGGCTGGGAGGCGTAGTACTCTTTTGCTAGGTGCCGATATCCATGAATTCTCATACTAACACTACGTTCGTTTTGCCGGTGTTGGGGGTTTTAGAGGGTGGTTGGGGGCGCGGGCGAATCGAAATTAAAAAGAACTCTCTTCGCCAAGAGCTCTATCAAATATTTCACTCTAAGTCTAGTCTATATACCCCCCTTGATTCCGTTCTTTGACATTATTCAACAGTTGACCGCATGAAGAGACAAGAGAGTTACGTGGATTTCTCTAGCATGAAAGCAGAGCGTCAAGGGGTGACTTTAATACCACCCACGACACGGACTTACTGGCAATAAATGACAGTTGTTGGCGGCAGTGGATTGTGGAGTGACGTCAGACTTATTTTCATTGGGCTTACGAGATATTTATGGGCCGTACTTGAGATTAACAATAACATAGGACATGGCCTCGTGACGTAGAGATATTTGATATTTAGAGATATTTGATATTTAGAGATATTTCCAAGGAGAAAAAAAAAGTGTGTGTTAGGGGAGGGGGCATTAGATAACACAGGACAGCATGTCCTCTGTCAGAGCCTCGCGACTCGAATAATGTAATTAAATGTTTAACTACACGCGTCACCAAGTAAAGATAAAAATGAAAAGTTTTTAAAAATAAAGCGTTCCATAATGACGTTGTCAAGTAACAATTACATTCGCTTCGTCCCCCGAATTTTAACACGGGCACAGAGGTAGAAAGCGCACCAGGGGACGAAAAGATCGGAGTGATTGCTGTTGTTTGTTTGTTTACTTTTTTTCGCCGGGGAAAGTAGGGAGGTGGGTGTTGTAAGTGGTGGGATATCTCAAGTTGACGTCCAGTAGTCAAACACCGAAACTGTCATTCACTTCAAGACTGCGATAACTGGTGGGGGAAACGACACAGTGGGTTGATTTCTGGGACATAAAATATTAGGAAACAATTTCGATGCGCCATAGTTTTTTTATTTTGTTCTTACAGTACTTTTTAAAAATTGTGAAACCGTTAGGTATGTTGTGATATAAAAAAAATGAAGCAGTTTTGACTTTCAGACAGGAGTGTTTGTTTGTGTAGCTATCAACAATGGCGTATATATAACGTTTTCTGGAAAACAAATTATGTTACCTGTGATTAGACTGTCGAGATTTTAAATACTAAAAAATTTTAACGGTACGGCCGTGATTTTTTTCCATGGTAACTCGTTACTTAAGAACTTTACTTGAAAAATAAATACATTAGATAAAGTTAATTGAAAATCAACTAGGGAATGGAATATATTTCAACGTCTGGCTTTCTTATCATATTCATAAGTGCTTTGGGAGTTCAAGTCTCCTTGAGAAGCACGACAATCGTATCTTAAATGATATATTGTAGCCTAAGGTTAAGGAATTTTCATGTGGGGCAATATTGGACGCAATTAATTTTCTTCAAAACCGATCAATCATCAAATGATGTTAGATCTACACCAACGCTGTAAAGATTAATTCACTTAGAAAGCCCCAGTCGTGTAAATTGGTGTTTAAATTAAAATATCTCATGTCGAGCATGTGGCAACGTGTGAAGCATTTTTCCCTCATCATGATTCTTCGATATTCAACATTAAATATTTTTTGTAATAAATTAATAATATTTTAATATTTTTTTTATTTAAAAAAAAGGTAATCGTTGGGATTGACTACTGCGGAGTATTCTATAAATTAGTTCTAACGTATTTCAATACTCGAGGTATTCGATTTCACCCGGAAGGCATCTCAAATAAGTAAATCAAACGCTTGAAGTCAACAGTTTTAAACATGATTCGTTTGTGACGTGCTATATGTGTGGTCACTTTTTTTTCAACATGATACGGTGTTAACCACCTTGCACTGGCCCTTTACTGTTTACAATCAATTTACTGACAAATACTGATTAAGAGATGATATAATTCTGTTATTTCGTTTGATGCCGATTCTAAAATTGATTAAAGTGTGTTCTGTTTGTGCCCGGCCATCGATTCTTGCGGTTATCTAACCAACGTCAGTTCTTTTTATCCAAGTTGTCAAGTTATTTTTATGTGACGTTTTATTGTTGACACTTGGATTTACCTTGTACGGGCAGCCAGTTGTTATTATTTTGACTCATTAAGTGTTGATTCCGTTTACCTGGATAACTTATAAATAACTCCCCACGTGATCGGCAGCTGGTTTAGTATACGTTCATAACAACAACAACAAAAAAAGCGGTTTGAGGATATATCTGAGAAGTCTTTGTTATTCGCGTCATCAGCTCTGTGCCTCAGAGCAAGACAACGAAACCACACACACATTCGACTCTCCGTTGACGTGAATGAGTGATCATGAACAAAACCAAGTCACTCGCCAACGGCCGCACGCCACTTAACGGTGGTCAGCTGGAGAAATTGAATATGGAGAGGTCAGACACAATCATTGCAAAGGTGAGGGACCTAACGATAATTTTAGATTTAGATTTGTAATTCAACTAAAAATTAATAAACATCCTCCCAACCACCCCACCCCCCAGAAAATTGTTAGAAACTTGAGGATATTGAATGAATGGGAGCACTACACGGTTTGTGTATTAGACATGCAGCTCATTTCACTCAACAACAACTTGAACCCAAAGAAATTAACTATGAATATGGCATGAACATGTATTTCGTTATACAAAGCCGATCACCTCTATTGCGGGCATCGAACCCTTACCAATCAGGTCAGTAATAATATATTTATGATCATACTACACGACCACTTCACGCTTGTAATTGCCGCCTCGACGATTGTTAAATCAACCTTGGTTTATTACCGTAACATCAGCACAGACGCCATTGTGAAGCTCACCAATCACGTTTGGAAGGAAGGGTGGGGCTGAGAGTTCAACAATGTATGTCGAGGACGTTTATTGTAAGCAATACTTGGGGTGTGTTTCAATGTGGGTGTGAGGGTGTGGGTGTGATGGTCGGTGTTGTGGTTGGTGTAGTGGTTGGTGTAAAGGGTTGGTGTAGTCTAAGTGAGGTTGTCGTGGTTGATGTTAATTGAGGGTTTATGGCTTGTTGTAGAAGGGTTTTGTTGGGTGGTGTAACTATCTTTCTTTGTTATCATCTATCGCAGGGACGGGGCCTAGTAGAGATTGAACCAAACGTAATTACAAACCAGAACTACTTTGGCTTTGGGTAGAAGCCATTTAAAAAAAAAAGTATTCTTTAAGACCTCGACGATATTGAGACGGCAAGGTGTAAGTTTCCATAAATCTAAAGGAGAAAGACCCCCCCCCCCCCCCGTTGTAGCTGCTCTATTCTATACCCAAAGGAGATACTTGATTTTTCAATTGGTTTATTATATTTGTCGATTGGTCGTTGTCTTCCTTTAAGTGTTCCCACTCCATTTTAATAATATATTTTGTAGTTGGCATTCGAAAAAGGTTTCATATTTCTATTTGAGTTGTTCTATTTTCAGAGCAACTGATTATAACTTAGCGGGATTAACTGCTAACTAAAAATAATAAAGTACAAATCCTACCCACCCCCACCCCAACCCAATCCTCTTTCCTCATTATTGAGTATTGTTGACGTCCATTGGCCCCCACTTGTCATGTCCAAATCGTCATTTTTGTGTGACCGTCGTATTGTATGAGAGCAAACAGACGTTGAGTGCAAGTAGCTGAGGGTGCCACAGAGAGGGAGCCACGGACTGAGATAATGGTATTTACTAACTCTTGAACCCACGAGAGACGATTTGGTTTGAGGTTATATTGTTTGTGTGCAGAGTGACGTGTACGTGCGAAGTCGAGTCGTCTGCTTGGCGTCGTATTTGATTCTTAAATTATTCACATGCTGGCGATAAGACGTGGTGGCATTTAATTTTAGAAAGCTTATTTAGCGTGGTCATTTATTAACCGAGTTGCTCAAGTCATGACTAACTCAATCATCCGAAGAGTGAAAGGTTTAAGGGGTTCAGTTTATTCCCAACAGATGTTTGAATGTCACTCATAGTAAAGTTTTTGATATGTTTATTCAAGAAAGGGCTATTAAATAAGAGGCTGATTTCGGAGTTGAATTTCTGGCTGGAAAATTTAATGAAACTCAGATTTATTAAAACATCTCTATGTTGCGCTACATACTAGACGTTTTACGGTCAATTGCGTACATCCTAAAGTTATTACGGTTATTGACGTACTTTTTTTGGATCTCATACGTATACATGCTTGAGTCTCACGATCGTTTACGAATATCCCTAGAGCAGGGGTGGGCAAACTACGGCCCGCGGGCCAGAATGCGGCCTTCTATGGAGTTATTTGTAACCCGCGGTAATACGAATTTAAAAAAAAATATTTTAAGCATGGATGTTTTTACTTGAATCGAGGCTAGATTTTAGTGTGAGGCCCCTGGATGTTTCATTTCTTACTAATGCTGCCCTTGCCCTAAAAAGTTTCCCCAACACACCCCTGTCCTGGATTCATCACATGCTAGAATTCTCACAGTCGCTTAAGTACGACTGATTTTAAGTCTAAATTTTTATAGAGTGTATGTAAGCGTTGGGGCGGCTGGTAACTATCACCCTAGGAACACAACATTATGCCTGTATAAGTTAATACCACTCTCACGATGTTTCGACTCATGGTTTTCTCCCCCTTGTTTTCTCTGTTTCCTCCCAACTTTAATAGAAATTCAGGCCTTCTGTCTGGTAATTATTTCCAGAAATCAATCAACGCGTCTCTTTTATCTTCGGAAAGTGTGTGTGTGTGGGGGGGACAGCTTCGGGCTGCTCCATGCAAAATACTTCCCATGTACCCTCCCACCCCTCATTATGCCTCAAGTGCCACCACGTAAACAGAGTCGACAGAACTTTCCTCCTCGACAAAAGATGGTCATCATTACACCAACCAATCAATGATGAGCTCTCCCTCCCTACAGCAGTGCGGTATGTTTGTTTTAAAGAAAAGGAATGCGACCGCTGAATAGTTGCCAGGTAGCAGTATACAAACTATACCAGTAGCTGGTGCTTAGAAGGAGGGAAATGGGCGGTGCTGGCATATTCGAATCTATTTACTTTGAAAGACGTGTAAAATAAAATACATAAATGAAAGTCGATTCCCATATAACTGAAACTTCTAACAACGGTGATTGAATCGCATATGCCACCTGATAATAAAATGGTAACAAAGGGTTATTACTTTTTTCAAATTAATAATTGATGTGAAAACTATTGAGTCCAAAATACCTATGACCACAACTAGGATTTTCAGATTTCTATTACATGACACTTTGGTACAGAATCAGATAATACTTGTTTTGTGTGGTTTAAATTTAAAAAAAAAAAAACAGTAGGCGCCTCAAGAAAATGTGCACAGTTATATGTTTAGGCCCACTTCTCATCAACGGTTAAAAGAAAATCCATATAAAATAGTTAAGTTTCTTTTTTCAGTCGGAAGTAGAGAATAAAAAAAAATAGAAGAAATTTTCATGTGCAGGGGGATAATTCTAGTCTATGACTACAATAATTTACACTTAAATTTAATTTTTAAAAAATCCATAAAAAAACAAGGTTTTGACTACAAATCCTTTATATAAGACTCTTATTAAGAGATATAACTAGATTCTATATGGATGTTCATTATTGTACGCAGGGCAAAACAATCAGCAAATACACAATTCTAGTTAGATCTATGGCTCGTAAATCGTTTTTAATATAATCTATATATTTAAAAATCAAAGTATGTCTCTCTGTGTGTGTGTGTGTGTGTGTGTGTGTGTGTGTGTGTGTGTGTGTGTGTGTGCTTGTCCGTTGTAACTGACTAAAATATTCATCCGATCGTCATGAAAATTTTAAAGACTGTTGAATACCCTCACGGAATGGTAACTGGCTATTTTTTTTTCTCAATCTAACACTAAAGGGGCGCCGGGGGCCCTAAATGTTAATTTTTGCTTATATGAGCTATATAAAAAATAATTTAATCGCTAACTACTTGCTTTATTGATTGATCTTAACCAAATATTGCAATTAAATTCTTCATAGCCATTATTAAAATAGCATAGTGCACAAAATTCCAAATGGCAACTCCTTCGAGGCTGGGGGCCCAAAATACGTGTTTTCTTAAACGTTTACGATTTTTTTTTTCACATTTCAATTATTAAAGGACTTGACAAATTATGATAAATGTATCCATTATTATCCATCTTAAAATAAACAGTTGTTTTGAGTTTTATATCTTGCCCCGAATGGGCCCCTGGGGCCCTCAATGTCGTTTTTTGCCTACATAAGCTATATAAAATTAGTTTAATCGATAGCCACTTGCTACATTGATGGATCTTAATCAAACTTGATATATAAATACTTTATAGTCAATATTAAAATATTATTGGGCACTAAACTCCTAATGGCAACTCCTTCGAGACTAAGGGCCCAAAATACATGTCTTCTTAAAAGTTTAAGATTTTTTCACTATTCAATTATTAAAGGTCTTGACAAATAATGATAAATGTATCCATTATTATCCATCTTAAAATAAACTGTTGTTTTGAACTTTATATCTTGCCCTGAATGGGCCCCTGGGGCCCTTAATGTCGTTTTCTGCCTACATAAGCTATATAAAAATTAGTTTAAGTGAAAGCTACTTGCTACATTGATGGATCTTAACCAAACTTGGTATATAAAAACTTGATAGTCAATATTAAAATATTATAGGGCACTTAACTCCTAATGGCAACTTCTTCAGGGTTGGGGGCCCAAAATACCAGTTTTAGTAAACGTTTAAGATTTTATCCCTCAATTGAATTATTAAAGTTCTTAAGAAATAATGATAAATGTATCTATTATCCGTATTGAAATGAACAGATGTTTTGAACTTTATATTTTCCCTTGAATTGGCCCCTGGGGCCTTTAATCTCATTTTTTTCTAATATGAGCTATATAAAAATTAGTTTATGCGTTAGTTACTGGGTAAATGAATGGATCTTAACGAAAATTTTTATTAAAAAAACTATGTATACCATATTAACATAATAAAGGGCAATGAACTTCTAATGTCCATTTCATCGGGGCCGGGGGGCCCCTAATGTCTTTTTCGTAAATATTAAAGATATTTTTCCCATTCATTTTTTAACAATCTCGATAAATATATTCATAATGAAACGGAATAAAAATGAACAGATTTTTGAAATTGACATCTTGCACTGAATGCGGCCGGGGGCCCCTAAATATGTTTTCTCCTTCTATATCTATCTCTATATTGTGTGTGTGTGTGTGAGTGTATGTCGTTTAAAGCTGACTAAAACATGTATCCCATCGTCAAGAAAATGTTTGTGACCCATGAGTACCCCTCAAGAATGGTAACTGGCTACTTTTGTTCTCCATTTTACACTAAAAGGGCGCCGGGGGCCGATAATGTCATTTTTTTTGCTAATATGAGCTATATAAAAATTAGTTTTAGCGCTAACAACTTGCTATATTGATGGATCTTAACCAAATTTTGCAATTATATTCTTGATAGCCAATATTAAAATACCATAGAGCACTTAACCCCTAATGGCAGCCCAATCGGTGCTGGTTTATAGCTGACTAAACCATGTATTCGGTTGAAATGAAACTTTTGCAGACTATTGCGTACACTCCCAGGAAGTTAACAGGTAATTTTCTTCGTCAATTAAACACACATGGGGCGCCGGTTGCCCATAACTACATTTTTGCTTATATGAGCAATAGAAAATTAGTTTGAGCGCTAGCTACTTGGTAAATTGATGGATCTTAACCATATTTTGTTTTAAAAAAACTTGATAGCCAATATTAAAATACTATAAGGTCCTGAATGTTTAATGACCATTTCTTCGGGGCTGAGGGTGCCAATAGTCTTTTTTAGGGGGGGTGGTTAATGTTTAAGAGATTTTGTCAATTCTATATTTAATTAACGACAAATATATCCATTATCATACAAATTGAAATGAACATCGTTTTCAGCTTTACACCTGGCTTTAAATGAGCCCCATCATGTCTTTCTTTTCTTTAATTAAGTTTATGCACTAGGTTTTATGTAAAAGAATTGACCTTAACCAAAATTTTTTTACAAAATCTTGGTAGCCCATATTAAAATTCTATAGGGCACAAAACTTCTAATGTAATTTACCTTTTGGGCCAGGGGCCCCGAATGTCTGTTTTTGGTATATGCTTAAGATATATTCCCCATTCAATTTTTAACAATCTATAGGAATATATATCAATGATGAAACTGAATTAAAACGAACAGCTTTTTGAAATTTACATCTTGCGTAGAATGGGCACAGGGGCCCCTAAATGTCGTTTTTTTCCTTTATATTACCCTTACAAAAATTATTGTAAGCTTAAGTTACTAAGAAAATAACGGATCTTGCCAATTTTAGTACATACAAACTTAAGAGTCTATAAATATTTTCTATAAGGAACTGAACTCTTAATGTCCATTCCCTCAGGGCAGGCATACCGAAATGTTTTTGTAATACGCGTTAATAATTTAATTCCCCAATCAATTTTACACGATATAGAGAAACAAAGCTTGAGTACAATGGCGATAAAAAAAAATCATCACTTATTTTAGAGCCCGGCCCCTTAATTTCGTTTTTTTTCCTTTATTTTTTTCAAAGCTTTATACATATATATAGATTTATTTATCCATTTGCTAGGAAACTTGGACTTTTTTGCACACTTCCGTGTAGGTTTTTGGCATAGTAGTTTTTTAAAACAGATCACGCATTGGATTCTTAAATAGTAATTTTTACTGTGATCGTTTTGAGCTTTATATCTTGTCGTGAATGGGCCCTTAATGTCGTTTTTTTTTTTTGCTTATAAAAATTCAAGAGTCTATAAATAATTACTCTAGGAAACTGAACTCTTTATGTTCATTCCTTCGGGTAGGCGGCCCCAAATGTTTTGTAATGCACGTTAATAATTTAATTCTCCAAGCAATTTTACCTTATATTGAGAAACATAGCTTGAGTACAAAGTATCGCTTATTTTAGAGCCTAGCCCTTTAATGTCGTTTTTTAAAAAAAGATTTTAAATTATTATTTTATTTATCTGTTTGCTATGAAACTTGGACTTTTTTTTCACACTTCCGTGTAGGTTTCTGGCATAATTGTTTTTACAACATAGGATTCTTAAATTGTCATTTTTACTGAGATCGTTGCAACGCACGATCGGGTCTGCTAGTATGAATATATTTTAAAAAAAAAAACTGTCAATGTAATGCGCACCTTATTGCGCGACATGTATGGTTGTAGAACATAATACGTACCCACAACACTCTATCTCAAATAATTAACATGATATAAAGAGATAAATAAAACAATTTAAAAATTCAATAATTCAATTACTGTCCAATCGATCGATCTGAAATTTCGATACATCATGTTTAATATCGGCATGAGTCTCCTTGCAAAATTTCAGCTCGCTAGCTTAGGAGAAAGTGGGTTACAAATCGATTCCATGTTTTTTTCGGCAAGTAATCACGCACTATCGGTCGCACAGGCTGAGGCACCACAAGTGGTTAGTATAAAGGAAACACGATCGGTCGCACAGGCTGAGGCACCACAAGTGGTTAGTATAAAGGATTTAAAAATACTTGGTTTCTTAGGCTTGTGATGGCACGTCATAAAATATGGTGGTCATTTAAACAAAGAGCAAATGTAAAATTATAAACCTATCTCTGTGATTTCCACAGATACAAAGTGTTGATAGGTTCTGGGCCACGAGTTAGTTTTACAAAGTGTTGACATGTTCTGGGCTAAGATGTTGTACAAAGTACTGACAGGTTCTGGGCCACGAGTTGTACAAAGTGTTGACAGGTTCTGGGTCACGAGTTGTACAAAGTGTTGACAGGTTCTGGGCCACGAGTTGTACAAAGCACTGACGGGTTCTGGGCCACGAGTTGTACAAAGTGTTGACAGGTTCTGGGTCACGAGTTGTACAAAGTGTTGACAGGTTCTGGATCACGAGTTGTACAAAGTACTGACAGGTTCTGGGTCACGAGTTGTACAAAGTGTTGACAGGTTCTGGGCCACGAGTTGTACAAAGTACTGATAGGTTCTGGGCCACGAGTTGTACAAAGTGTTGACAGGTTCTGGGTCACGAGTTGTACAAAGTGTTGACAGGTTCTGGGTCACGAGTTGTACAAAGTGTTGACAGGTTCAGGGCCACGAGTTGTACAAAGTGTGGATAGGTTCTGGGTCACGAGTTGTACAAAGTACTGATAGGTTCTGGGCCACGAGTTGTACAAAGTACTGACAGGTTCTGGGCCACGAGTTGTACAGAGTGCTGATAGGTTCTGGGCCACAAATTGTACAAAGTAATTAAAGGTTCTGTGCTAAGAGTTGACAATTAATCAAAGTTCAGAAATTCCCCCTACTCCTACACCTACGGATAAAGAGACGTATGCCTTTAAAATAATTGTTTAACATTGAAACTCTCATCTCTCCATAGCTGTGTGATCTTCACGTTTACAAAGTGCCTACAGAACTCTGGCGTGAGAACCTCAACAACATACTGAACAATGTCGTCACAGAGACTGTGTCGGTCGGCATTATCAGGTACGTACTACGCTGGGTGGACGGCTGGGTGGACGGCTGGGTGGACGGCTGGGTGGACGGCTGGGTGGACGGCTGAGTGGACGGCTGGGTGGATGGCTGGGTGGACAGCTGGGTGGACGGCTGAGTGGACGGCTGGGTGGACAGCTGAGTGGACGGCTGGGTGGACGGCTGGGTGGACGGCTGAGTGGACGGCTGAGTGGACGGTTGGGTGGACGGTAGCAGTACATACAGCTAGTGCTCGACATACGACCACGGTCGGGTTCGGGTTCGATAGACCGATCACAAGTTGGATCGCAATTTGAGTACACTGTGTGTACAGTAATGAGAAGGGATGTTACTAAAATCATCACTACCACAACCACCCCCACTACCACAAACAACAACACTACCACAAACAACAACACTACCACAACCACCACCACTACCACAACCACCACCACTACCACAACCACCACCACTACCACAACCACCACCACTACCACAACCACATCCATCACAAGCACCACAACCAGAACCCACACCAACACTACTGGTGGTTGTGGTGGTGGTGGTGGTTGTGGTGGTGGTTGTGGTTGTGGTGGTGGTTGTAGTGGTGGTGGTGGTTGTAGTGGTGGTTGTGGTGGTGGTGGTGGTTGTGGTGGTGGTGGTGGTTGTGGTGGTTGTAGTGGTGGTGGTGGTTGTAGTGGTGGTGGTGATTGTAGTGGTGGTTGTGGTGGTGGTGGTGGTTGTGGTGGTGGTGGTTGTGGTGGTGGTGGTGGTGGTGGTGGTGGTTGTGGTGGTGATGATTATGGTGATTGTAGCGGTGGGCTAGAGATCGTGCCCCCGGGCATTGCATATGAACTTTGGGTCTTTTTATCTTTGACGTCCGCTGTCATCAAATATTAATTCCTAACTTTGTTTATTGTTTGGAGTACATGAGGACACGATAATGAGTGTTCCATTATAGAGTAGGCACCAGCAGAGGAAAGGGTAAAAAGAAAAGTGTGTGTCGAGGGGGGGCAGGCGATCCGCCCGGGAAGGAACTTTATATACATATTGAAGGGAGGAATTTTCGGCCAACTGCAGCAATTGTTAGAGAGGTTGTAAGAAAAGTTGGGGGGGGGGACAGAGAATGTCAGTTTGAGAGGTGTGTGAGAGAGATAAAGAGAGAGAGATCCAGGTTGTGAGAGAAGGGGCGAGAGAGAGAGAGAGAGAGAGAGAGAGAGAGAGAGAGAGAGAGAGAGAGAGAGAGAGAGAGAAAGCGTGACATACATTGTCTATTAAATAAAAATAAAACCATAAAAAATAATAGGGCAAAAATGACTCAGCTTAGAAGAGTTCCTCTGGTATGTTTGTATTTCCAATAATTGGTTAGGTTGGTTTATGTTTTGAAATTTTGTGCTTTAAAAACAACAAGGGCGTCACTGAGTCCAACCAGCTCCGAACGTACATTAGTTGGGGGGGGGGGTAAAGTAAAGGCGACTGGGCGACGTGATAGACACACAGCCCCTCCCCCCCCCTCCCCGTATTTCATGGCTATAGAAACTTATGAAAACTGCTGCACTTGGCCCATGGGCCAGCGAGGCCTAAAAAAGGGAAATTATTGTATCCATGACATCCATCATTCACAGTAAATCATCCATGTACACGACACGATTCCAACGACTCACATCTTTGTATCCATTAGAAGAGTATTCCACCCATCTTACTCATCATTCCATCCATCATTCTTATTATTCTATCCATCATCCATACTCTACTATAATGCCTCTACGCTATGCAAAGTGAAACTATTTCTCATGTGTCCGTTATCATTCTCACCCTAGTAATCGATCTATTGATTTCAAGCGGACAAAAAAATCATTCGTGATCGATATTGTGGGGAATTTAGGGCGGTTAGAGCGCTGCGTATGTTTGGCCTTTGATGTGCCGCTGGACTAACGGGTGAGTCCAGGCGGCCAGAGGTGCGAACTTGGGAATCAAAAGACGAGCGGGGCTTTGTGGACGGCAGCTGACCACGGGCAAAAAGTCTAGCCCAGGTGTCAGGTATGGCAGACCAAGATGATAATCGGCCGTAAGGTAGATGAAAGGAACCGACATGGAGAGCGGGTCAGAGACAAGAAAAGGGGGGATTACTGACCATGATGGGGTACACCCACCTACCCCCGTCTTATCTAAGGGGAGGTACAATTTGATTGACGGTTGACTTTCGGACAGCGAAGTCTGGGGGCGGAGCCTGGAATGGACTAAGGCTCGGACTGAGACTGACAGACGCACACACGGAGAGAGACACGCAGGGAGAGGGAAGGAGTTATGAAGTAGGAGGCAGAGGTAGATAGAAGCAAGTGAGAGAGATGTACGAATAATGAATGTACAGAAGTTAAGTGATTAAAAGTATGAAGTGTACATTCTGCCTTGGTGTTCAGTGTTTTAAGAACAATTAACAAAGTGTGTGGAGAGCAGAATAACAGTGAGAGGAGATAAGGATAGATAAACATAGAACAACCAACGGATCTTCACAAAATGGTGGCAGCGGTTTGGATATAACCTTGCAGCGTCTCCCAGGAGAAGTAAGCCTTGAAAATCTTCAAAGCTATTGTTAGCCTTTCTTCTACTAGTACAACAACAATGGCGACACCATATCTTCCTAACCCACCAACCTACAACGGGAGTTCTAACTGGCACTCGTTTATTTGCACATTTGAAATCGTTGCAAAAATACACAAGTGGAGCGAAGAGGACAAATGCATGTATCTGCAAATTTCAGCAACTGGGCCAGTTCAGGACTATATCCCCTGTAATCTACAGGAAGAGGAGAAGAACACTTATGAGAAATTGAAGGAGGCCCTTGACAACATATCTAAGGACCGTAGACCACCTGAAGTTTTCCAAAAATTATTGGAAAAACGAAAGTTTCTGGACGCCGAATCCGCGGTCGATTACGCTTGGGACATCAAACTTTTAGTCAACCGGAGTTTCCCAACGGCAGATGAAACAACTCGTGAAGCCATTGGATTCAGACAATTTGTACGGGGACTCCCAGATCAGTTGATGATGACACAAGTATGCCTTATGTCCAATCCTCAAACTGTGGACAAGGCGCGAGAGGTCCTCGACAAAATCCTAGACTTAAGGTACAATATATGTGTGCCAAAACAGAAGTTTGCCTCAGTAGCCACTGACTTATTGGCTAGAGAAGTCAGAGCACAGATAGAGAAGATAGTGGTAGAGCCACCGACAGTGGAAGAATCTACCAAGGATGTGATGGCAGCAGAGCCACTGACGGTGGAAGAGCCGAACCGAGAGGAGATGTCAGTAGAACCACTGACAGTGGAAGAATTCATTCAGGGGGCGATGGCAGTAGAACCTCTGAGAGTGGAAGAACTGAAAAGGGAGGAGATGGCAGTAGAACGACTGACAATGGAAACCCCGAACCGAGAGGAGATGGCAGTAGAACCACTGACAGTGGATGAACCAAACCGGGAGGAGATGGCAGTAGAACCACTGACGGTGGAAACCCCGAACCGAGAGGAGATGGCAGTAGAACCACTGACAGTTGAAGAATCGAACCTGGCGGAGATGGCAGTAGCAACCAGTGTCCAGTTACTAAAAGCAACTGTGGTAGTTCAACGGGCCATTACACATAGTGACATTTCGCCTGACTTGTCAACTCCATGTCCCAACGGCTTAACTAACAGCCTAGTGGACACGCCTGGCGTTACCATGACCAGCAATGTGACACGGGTCACTTCGGGGCAGAATTACCCATTACTCGGTCTGCCACCGCATAAAAAGATCAACGGGATTGACAAGACGTCAGTCAAATTGCTTCGGCAACCGCATCGTCCAACTGTCAAATACCGTGTCATCAAAGGGACAACCCAGAAGGCGCGAGAGAAGTGTGACGACATGTTAAAACCAGAGAACAATTCCTTTCATGTTTGGGACAAATTCCTGTTATCCGACGTTCGAATTCATAAGGGGCATGATAAACAATTTGCTGACAATCCTTGGATACCAGAAGTCTACCAGGGCATGGAGAGTCAGATGGCTATGGCGGCGTAAGGTCAGGCAAAATTTATTAATTATGTGTGTTGAGTACAATTGTTTTTCTTTTTATAATGCTGTCGAAATGTGTAACATGCTTGTGCTTAGCATGTTGTGGTTAAATTTAATTTTATTGTTTTGCGTGGGAAATTTTTGAAATTTTAGGATGAGGACGTAAGGTTGTACAGGTTGTAAAAAGTTATAATTAAGCGAATTTTTCCCATTGATTTGTGCATGTGAAATTATAAGGTCTTGTGAGCAGGTTGATGCTACAATCTGCCGGGAAGTACGGTTGTACTGATAAAAACATTTTTGAAGTCATTTATGTGTAAATAATTGATGTTTTATAAGCAGGTTATTCAGTGGTACCATGCTTGCAATCGGCCGATAGAGGTTCTGCCGATGTGAAATAATTTTTTGGGGGGTTAAGATATGTGCGTGTTTTAAAGTTGATCCGATTGATGAGTCGGGAAAAAGGTGGAAATTAGGGTGATGAGTTACCACTTGACGAGATGAGGTTTTAGTAACATTGCTTTTTGGGATTTGTATAATTATGTGGTAGCAATTATGTTATGATGTACATATGTTTGATTGTCTTTTGAGTAGAAAGATTATTAAGATTTCTTTACCTGTGCATTTTTTTGGGTACCTTGTTATTTTACTGTTATCATTTACAGGGTCAATGTTATGATCATGCGCTTTAGGCTGACTAAGGCGAGTGACTTACATTGGGAGAATAGGGAGAGTTATGAGATTGAATTTTTTGTGTGGATTTTGCTGACGTATGCGTTTACATGAACCATGATAATGATGAACGCCTATATGTGTGTTATTGTAATGCTGTTACTTTAATTTTTGAGCATAATGAACCGATTGAAAATGTTTGCTGTATTATGCTATTATTTGATTTAGGATGATGATTTGACATTGTGTTTTATTTGTGTAATGCAAGTAACGTACATGAACAAGGATTATGAGAAAACTGATATTTCGTTGTTGTTGTGTAATTTATGCTTTTACTGAGTTTGAGAATGAGGAATTGCTTAGTTATGGTTTCATTTATTTAGATAAGTGAGTTATGAGGATTAATTGACAAATTGTGTTTTGTTTGTGTAATCCTGGTACACGAACAAGTTGATGTATTGAAATGTTGTGCTTGGTTTGTCTTATGATATGAGTTGATTTGTGACGAAGATGAGAAGACTTGTGCTTGGACTCGGTTGTTTTTTTTTTGTGTGTGCTTTTAATTGATGAAATGACTATGTTTGTGTTATGATTTTATTCCATTATGATGACATTACTATGTGTGCTTGGTTTGTCTTATGCTTTGGAACCGAGTAATCATGATCATGACATGAGTATTTTTGCTATGTTGTTTTTATGCTATTATTTGATGATTACGAAATGTATATGTGTATTTTTATCGTCAGATGCAATTATCTGACTTCAACAATGTCAGTCAATTTTATCGGGAATGAGATAGATGTACGTAGTTGATGACTTGGAAATGTTTTGAGAAATGTATGTAATTTTATTTTTTTATGTGTCTTTGATGTTTTGTTTAAAAGAGTACGAAGTTTATCCATAACAATTTTTAAAAGTCATTTTTTTCGAATTTTCCCTGCTTATTTTTACATGGTTGCTCCCATGATGTTGATAAATTGACCAGGTGACATGGACTTGACTGACACACGTTAGTGGGGGGAGACGGTAAAGAGGGGTAGAGATGGAGCGATGTAGGATGGTGAGCGCAGGTTGTGTTTGCGGGAAACACAATAGCCTTTCTGTGTATTTGTTTTGAATTGTTTGCCAGAGGGTCTTAGTCACTCGAAGCCAATTTTAAACAAACATACACCGAGAGGGTTCTTTAATGTCGAGGGCATCTTAAATTTTGAAAGTAGGGGGACTGTGTGGGGAATTTAGGGCGGTTAGGGCGCTGCGTATGTTTGGCCTTTGATGTGCCGCTGGACTAACGGGAGAGTCCAGGCGGCCAGAGGTGCGAACTTGGGAATCAAAAGACGAACGGGGCTTTGTGGACGGCAGCTGACCACGGGCAAAAAGTCTAGCCCAGGTGTCAGGTATGGCAGACCAAGATGATAATCGGCCGTAAGGTAGATGAAAGGAACCGACATGAAGAGCGGGTCAGAGACAAGAAAAGGGGGATTACTGACCATGACGGGGTACACCCACATACCCCCGTCTTATCTAAGGGGAGGTACAATTTGATTGACGGTTGACTTTCGGACAGCGAAGTCTGGAGGCGGAGCCTGGAATGGACTAAGGCTCGGACTGAGACTGACAGACGAACACACGGAGAGAGACACGCAGGGAGAGGGAAGGAGTTATGAAGTAGGAGGCAGAGGTAGATAGAAGCAAGTGAAAGAGATGTACGAATAATGAATGTACAGAAGTTAAGTGATTAAAAGTATGAAGTGTACATTCTGCCTTGGTGTTCAGTGTTTTAAGAATAATTAACCAAGTGTGTGAAGAGCAGAATAACAGTGAGAGGGGATAAGGATAGATAAACATAGAACAACCAATGGATCTTCACAATATCGAGAATTCTCTGTGGTTCCGTAGTGCGGGGAACATTATCGTGGAACTTCCAGTTCCTTTTGCTCTCGTCTCTCCAGTTTGTTTTCAATGTGTTTGATGTCAGGATCACACAGCATGAGTCATAAAACTGTGACACACCTACCTCACATGTTACACACCAAGGGTCCTCAAACTGTGACACACCTACCTCACATGTTACACACCAAGGGTCCTCAAACTGTGACACACCTACCTCACATGTCACACACCAAGGGTCCTCAAACTGTGACACACCTACCTCACATGTTACACGGCAAGGGTCCTCAAACTGTGACACACCTAACTCACATGTTACACGGCAAGGGTCCTCAAACTGTGACACACCTACCTCACATGTTACACGGTACAAGTCCTCAAACTGTGACACACCTAACTCACATGTTACACGGCAAGGGTCCTCAAACTGTGACACACCTACCTCACATGTTACACGGCAAGGGTCCTCAAACTGTGACACACCTACCTCACATGTTACACGGCAAGGGTCCTCAAACTGTGACACACCTACCTCACATGTTACACAAAAAAGGGTCCTCAAACTGTGACACACCTACCTCACATGTTACACGGTACAAGTCCTCAAACTGTGACACACCTACCTCACATGTTACACGGCACAAGTCCTCAAACTGTGACACACCTACCTCACATGTTACACACCAAGAGTCCTCAAACTGTGACACACTACCTCACATGTTACACACCAAGGGTCCTCAAACTGTGACACACCTACCTCACATGTTACACGGCAAGGGTCCTCAAACTGTGACACACCTACCTCACATGTTACACGGCACAATTCCTCAAACTGTGACACACCTACCTCACATGTTACACACCAAGAGTCCTCAAACTGTGACACACTACCTCACATGTTACACGGCACAATTCCTCAAACTGTGACACACCTACCTCCGTGTGTTATACTGTACAATGGAATGTATTGGTACATTACCATCATTGGTGCTTTACCATCATTGATGCCTTACCACCGTGGTACCTTACCAACATCGATGCCTTACCACCGTGGTACCTTACCACCATTGTTGCCTTACCACTACTAGTGCCTTACCACCATTGTTGCCTTACCACCATGGTACCTTACCACCATGGTACCTTACCACCATGGTACCTTACCACCATGGCACCTTACCACCATGGTGCCTTACCACCATGGTACCTTACCACCATGGCACCTTACCACCATGGTACCTTACGACCATGGTGCCTTACCACCATGGCACCATACCACCATGGTACCTTACCGCCATGGTGCCTTACCATCATTGGTACTTTACAATTAATAATAATAATAATAAATTGATAATTTATATAGCCCTGTATCCCAGCAAGAAGCCGGGCTCACAGCGCTTTACATGGAGATAATAACATACATAAATTAATTTAACAAACAGTCACATCATAATAGCCACAAAAATGACTGTTCAGAATCAGATGGTATAAGACATATTGGAGAGATGGTATAGAACTAGCTGGGGAGATGGTGTAGATCATGTAGGAGCTAATGGTATAGAACAGTGCTTCTCAAAGTGGTGGTCCATGGACCGGTGCTGGTCTGTGGGCCTTCCGCGCCGGTCTGCAGACGTTTCCAAGGAAGAAGCAAAAAATCTAATTGTAATCATCCATTTTCAACAACCCATACTAACTATAGAGCATGTCAATTTTTCGGCAAAAGGCATATAAAGTGAGAAATGAAATAAAATATATTACCTTTCGCTACCTCGGCAGTACTGGGAAGTTATGCGCCTGTCCCTGGTGCAATGAACAAATTTCTGCCCGTCCGCCAAACTTAAAAGTTTGAGAAGCACTGGTGGTGATCAAGATGGAGAGATGGTATAGAGCATGTTGGAGAGATGGTATAGAATATGTCGGAGAGATGTAATAGAACATGTTGGAGAGATGGTATAGAACACGTTGGAGAGATGGTATGGAACATGTTGGAGAGATGGTATGGAACATGTTGGAGAGATGGTACATATCACGTTGGAGAGATGGTATAGAACACGTTGGAGAGATGGTATACATCACGTTGGAGAGATGGTATACATCACGTTGGAGAGATGGTATAGAACACGTTGGAGAGATGGTATAGAACATGTTGGAGAGATGGTATAGAACATGTTGGAGAGATGGTATGGAACATTTTGGAGAGATGGTATAGAACATGTAGGAGAGATGGTATAGAACATGTTGGAGAGATGGTATAGAACATTTGGAGAGATGGTATACATCACGTTGGAGAGATGGTATACATCACGTAGGAGAGTTGGTATAGAACATGTTGGAGAGATGGTATACATCACGTTGGAGAGATGGTATAGAACACGCTGGAGAGATGGTAAAGATCATGTTGGAGAGATGGTTTAGAAAATGTTGGAGAGATGGTGTAGAACACGTTAGAGAGATGGTATATAACACGTTGGAGAAATGGTAAAGATCACGTTGGAGAGATGGTATACATCACGTTGGAGAGATGGTATAGAAAATGTAGGAGAGATGGTGTACATCACGTTGGAGAGATGGTATAGAACACGTTGAAGAGATGGTATAGAACATGTTGGAGAGATGGTATAGAACATGTTGGAGAGATGGTATAGAACATGTTTGAGAGAGGGTATAGAACATGTTGGATAGACGGTATAGAACATGTTGGAGAGATGGTATAGAACATGTTGGAGAGATGGTATAGAACCTGTTGGAGAGATGGTATAGAACATGTTGGAGAGATAGTATAGAACATTTTGGAGAGATGGTATACATCACGTTGGAGAGATGGTATAGAACATGTTGGACAGATGGTATACATCACCTTTGAGAGATGGTATAGAACACGTTAGAGAGATGGTATACATCACGTACGAGTGATGGTATAGAACATTTTGGAGAGATGGTATACATCACGTTGGTGAGATGGTATAGAACACGCTGGAGAGATGGTAAAGATCACGTTGGAGAGATGGTATAGAACATGTTGGAGAGATGGTATACATCTCGTTGGAATGATGGTATAGTACACGTTGGAGAGATGGTTTATAGCATGTTGGAGAGATGGTATAGAACACGTTGGAGTGATGGTATACATCACGTTGGAGAGATGTATAGAACATGTTGGAGAGATGGTATACATCCCGTTGGAGAGATGGTATAGAGCACTTTGTAGAGATCATAAAGATCACGTTGGAGAGATGGAATAGAACTATTTGGGTAAGATGGTACAGATTATGTTGGAGAGATGGTATAGAACATGTTGGAGGGATGGTATAGATCACGTTGGAGAGATGGTATAGAACATGTTGGAGAGATTGTATAGAACTATTTTGGTTAAACTATGTCGGAAAGATAGTATAGATCACGTTGGAGAGATGGTATAGAACATGTTTGAGAGATGGTATAGAACATGCTGGAGAGATGATATAGATCATGTTGGAGAGATGGTATAGAACATGTTGGAGAGATGGTATAGAACTATTGGGTTAGATGATATAGATTATGTTTGAGAGATGGTATAGAACTATTTGGGTAAGATGGTATTAAAATCATGTTGGAGAGATGGTATAGAATATGTTGGAGAGATGGTATAGAACTATTGGGTTAGATGATATAGATCATGTTTGAGAGATGGTATAGAACATGTTGGATAGATGGTATAGATCACGTTGGAGAGATGGTATAGAACATGTTGGAGAGATTGTATAGAACTTTTTTGGTTAAACTATGTCGGAAAGATAGTATAGATCACGTTGGAGAGATGGTATAGAACATGTTTGAGAGATGGTATAGAACATGCTGGAGAGATGATATAGATCATGTTGGAGAGATGGTATAGAACATGTTGGAGAGATGGTATAGAACTATTGGGTTAGATGATATAGATTATGTTTGAGAGATGGTATAGAACTATTTGGGTAAGATGGTATTAAAATCATGTTGGAGAGATGGTATAGAATATGTTGGAGAGATGGTATAGAACTATTGGGTTAGATGATATAGATCATGTTGGAGAGATGGTATAGAACATGTTGGAGAGATGGTATAAAACTATTGGGTAAGATGGTATAGATCATGTTGGAGAGATGGTATAGATCATGTTGGGCTTATAGATAATATTAAAGGAGACCCACAATTAAGCTTCATATTAAAATAGTTAACATTACTAAAGACTAAATACACCCAAGCTGAACTTGACCCTAAGAGAATCAACGCCATGCAGTGGTCAAGTTGTCCACACTGGAAACGGATGTTTGGTCCGGCTCATCTGTGTCCACTGCCTTTCACAATGGGGGATCACGGCATGTAGTTCGAAGCGTCTAGAATCGTCTAGAATATAACAAGAATACCAAACACGTATTATTCGTTCGGCTTTTCGACATTTTCCCACGGGGACCCTTAGTGGGGGAATCATGGAGAAGACTTACTGAGACGCGGTCAACACTGGCACAAAAATGTGAGGTCAGTTGAGCAGAAAACACCGGTGACCTCAACAACCAAATTCATTAAGATAAGATTGTACTGACGTCCTTGAACCATAATACTTTATCACTTCTCCGTTTTTTTTTAAACCTCCCCTGAAATGATAGTGGTCACTCCCGTATTTTGCTATCGGCTGTCTCAATTCAAAGGTTTGCTCCCTTTACTGTGTTAGGGTCTCATGCCGTCTATCGTATTAAGACGCCCTTAAAAAGTAGTTTGCCATAGCTTTATTGTTTAAAAGGTGACACTTACATTTTCTCACCACCCCAAAAATAAATAATGCCCCCCACCCCCAGCCTGCTTTTAATTTCATTAAGATGATTTGTAGACAGGTTTCATGTTTTTTTTTCCCCGAACCAAGTTGATTCTCACCATTCCCTTGGTACAGATCTACAAGTGTATATGTCTCACCACATCTAGGCAAGTACCTCACCAGTGTCTCACCTTAATAAAGCTCTTCCTACATCAGCTGTAACTGCTCCAGTAATTCTATCCGCCCAGTGAGATTAATCCACGCGCTCCCCCGCCCCAATCTCCTCTCCCCTCCACCCCACTCTCCCATCCCCTTTCATTCTCCTCCCCTGACAGTCGTCCAGATAACCCCGCCGGAG
>MUZC01002921.1:135799-161057 GCA_002072015.1 Radix auricularia
CCTAGTCCCCCCAAAGATCACTTGCCCTAGTCCCATCAAAGATCACTTGTCCTAGTCCCCTCAAAGATCACTTGTCCTAGTCCCATCAAAGATCACTTGTCCTAGTCCCCCCAAAGATCACTTGCCCTAGTCCCCCCAAAGATCACTTGACCTAGTCCCCCCAAAGATCACTTGTCCTAGTCCCCTCAAAGATCACTTGTCCTAGTCCCCCCAAAGATCACTTGCCCTAGTCCCCGCAAAGATCACTTGTCTTAGTCCCCTCAAAGATCACTGGCCCTAGTCCCCTCAAAGATCACTTGTCCTATTCCCCTCAAAGATCACTGACCCTAGTCCCTCAAAGATCACTTGTCATAGTCCCCTTCAAAGATCACTTCCCCTAGTCCCACCAAAGATCACTTGCCCTAGTCCCCCCAAAGATCACTTCCCCTAGTCCCCCCAAAGATCACTTGCCCTAGTCCCCCAAAGATCACTTGCCCTAGTCCCCCCAAAGATCACTGGCCCTAGTCCCCCCAAAGATCACTTGCCCTAGTCCCCCCAAAGATCACTGGTCCTAGTCCCTTCAAAGATCACTGGTCATAGTCCCTCAAAGATCACTTGTCCTAGTCCCCTCAAAGATCACTTGTCCTAGTCCCCTCAAAGATCACTTGCCCTAGTTCCTTCAAAGATCACTCGCCTAAGTCCCCGCAAAGATCACTCGCCCTAGTTCCTTCAAAGATCACTCGCCTAAGTCCCCGCAAAGATCACTCACCCTAGTCCCCTCAAAGATCACTCGTGTCTCCACAAAGATCACTGTTCTACGAGATATTTCCCTGGCATTACATTGTTTACTAAAAGATCCAGAGAAACCACGTGACCCCATTATTGAACTCAGGAAAAGCTAACTCTCACGAAATAACACGTCAAACTGACAGAGCGTTGACGGTTTTATGTCTGTTTAATGGTTTCTCTGTCCTGACAGTGCGTTCAGTACATGGGTTCATACCCTCTGCCAGCCTTGCTGTCAAGTCCTTCCCAGACGCACATAGATATGTATCGTTTTAAGTAATGTAAATGAAGCTGGAAATAAATCAATTACGAATAATTTGGTCTCTTGTACCAACTGAAACTGGCTGGAGTCAAAGACAACAACAAACAACGAGAGAAAAAAACACCTTAAAAAAAAAAAAAGAATTCTGCTGCCGCTAATAAAGAATTAACCAGATTTTCTGGGTTTTACCCTAACCTATGTATTTTTTAAAGCCGTTGCAGCAAACCCCTCCACTCACGCCATTAAGGATACGGGTTCCCCCTAGTTTAGTTTTTTTGTTAAATTATAGTTTTATAATTTATTTGTCCTCTAATATATTTTGCCTTGAAATTATTTGCTGCATCTCTAGAAATTCCCACCCAATGCTAAGAACTATTTCCTTTACCATGCGACTAACTCCTGCGTCACGTGATAAGTGTCAAAGTCCTAGTCCTAGACATGATCCCTAACAACTATTGCCAACCGCAACATGCAATCCTTAAGTTTCCAAACTCTTGGTCTCTATGCATTCTAATGTCGTTGTTTTATTTAAGTACCGTCCTCGTCTTGGTTATGCTAGCCTCGTTAATCTAACAGGTGGTCAGTGTCCATCCTGTCTCGTCTTGGTTATGCCAGCCTCGTTAATCTAACAGGTGGTCAGTGTCCATCCTGTCTCGCCTTGGTTATGCCAGCCTCGTTAATCTAACAGGTGGTCAGTGTCCATCCTGTCTCGTCTTGGTTATGCTAGCCTCGTTAATCTAACAGGTGGTCAGTGTCCATCCTGTGATAATTCTCCACGATTTGTCATTGTCGCTAGCAATACCCCAGTCCTTGAGTCCCAGTCCTTGAGTCCCAGTCCTTGAGTCCCAGTCCCTGAAATCCCCGACAACCCTTTTCCGAATTAAAATCTCTTCACAGTATCGCAGCCAATGGATTAACTGCTCTTCCATGAAAAATCTGGCCGCTGACCCATCGAAAGTGCTGCGACTCCTTATTTTTAAAAAAATGATGTCTCGGAAAGACTGTGCCAACTGCTATCTTTCTTATGCTTGATTTGGTGTGTTTGTGTGTGTGTGTGGGGGGGGGGGGATTAAATGAAAACTCATCAAATCAAGGGATACGTGTGGGAAAAAAAGAAGAGTGTGACAATGCAGTTAGAGGCACATTAACTAAACACGCTTTCGTCATATAACAACACTAAAGACACATTTGTCATACAGACAAAAATAAAAAAAATAGTCAGTATTCAAATAAATTACGTGATTAGATAAGTATTAATATTTTATGTACTGAAGCATGAAGTAGCAAGTAAAGAAATTAAAATATTTTTTAATGCTTTAAATTTCTTTAATTCTTGTCCAGAGTCCCAGCTGACCTGCGTCTTGTTGACCTCAGGGAAGAAATTGTCAACCAACTTCAGCTTGATGAGCTGGTGCCCAGGGATTATGTCTTTCTTAGGAGTGTAGGCAGGAGTCTCACCAGGGTAGGCAGTGATATGGGATTTTAAAAAATCCTTATGTAGCTGCAATTTGAGCATTAAACACAGGAGAGTTGAAATAGAGTTTTTTTTTAAAATGTCTTAAAATTTATGATTCAATTATGTGTACAGCCATGAAAATTCGATAACTTTTTAAGTTAAAAACAACAACAACAACAAAAAATCTTTATTAGCAACCTTAACATTTGCTTTTCATTTCACTTCAAAGTCTAAAATTTCAATTTTTTTTTATTGTAATGAAGAGATGTAGCATTTGAAAATCTCAGTAGTTTGTTTTTTCCCCGGGTTGTTACCACCAAAGACTACCTATAAAACTGAACTTTTTCTAAATCTATAAAAAAAATGAATTTGCATGGTTTAAAAAAACAAAAGGAATATAAAGAAAAACTCATGAGTTCTTATTAAAAGTATGTTCTTTGTTATAATAAGTGTCTTTTATCCTACACATTTTTATATTAATTTTAAAAATTAAATTAACAGCTTCGAAACAAGCAAGAATACCAACTCAAAGCCAAACACTTTGTACCTCCTGTGGTAAGTCAATATTTAGAAACATATACTTTATGACACAAATAGTACTTTAATTTACTAATTAAACCTAACATTATATTTTCATTTTCAAATAGTTTAGTTTTAGTGCTTTATTGATTGTTTCCACATCAAGAACTTACACCTCATTAGAGATACAAGAAACATTAGCTGTAAGGCTTACATCTTTATGTTTTCTTTGAATCAAAATTAATGGATGCATCCTCCTTCTCAATTGATTCTCTTAAAAAATTTCTGTGTGATGTTGATACAAATAGTGTACATCAAATTAATTAATTGTTGGTTAAGGTATTGATACATGATATCACCTACAGATCACTTACCTCAAAATAGAAAAAATTAGGAGTCAGGTCCTGATAAATAATAATAATAATTGTGTTGTTGGAAATCATACAAAACTCCCATACCAATTCCCCTTGCAAGGATGACCAAAAAAAAAAATGGTACAATTGCCTTGTATTCAGACTTGGAAATTAAGACTTGGATAAAAGTGACCCAGAAATAGAGTTTTAATTATGTCTGACTTTCATTTGCTCTAAAAAAATTTCTATTGAAAAAGTTTCATTAAAAATCGCATAAGTTTTAGATAAGTTTTCATACTATTTCCAGGCATATGCGCCAGAACTCTACATTTTGGAGACAACTCCAGAAATGAGGGATGCCATGGCCATCAGTGATCGTTCTTCACAGTCTCCTCCCATTTCGCGGAGGACATCTCCCAACCATCGAGGCTATCCATTCCGCAATGGCTTTCCTAGTGAGTTTGCAGTAGTAGCTCCTCTAACTTAGTCACATTGTAATAGTGCTTATTACACAGAAAATGTGATTAGGGAATACATGTCATAACATGTATCTATAGATGCCAACCTGTACAGTAGAACTGTCCTTTTTATAATTTTTACATACTTGTCAAGGTGTGCCATACAGTCTTTTGTGGCGTATTTTCAACTGAATTGACAAGACACTTTGAAAAGTAGTAGTACATCAATTTCAATGGTGGCATTATTTAAAAAATTCAGTTCTATACACAATGGCCAAAACGTTATCAGTAGACTGACTAAATTAAGAAACAAGACAATTTAATTTATCTAAGATTCTTTGACCAAGGTATATTAAAAACATCTTTGATTAATTGCTAAATAGATTTTTTAAAACTTAAAATTAGTTTTCTTTAAAGTTTATTAAATAAGTAATTTTGATATTATTATAAATTGATGAATAGCATTCTTATTTAATACCATGGCCGTGGCATGACTTCATCTCTCTGGCCAGTTGAAGTTGTAACATGATAATTAGCTTAACAAATTTTTTTAAACGGATTAAAAAAATACTACTTCTTTAATTAAATAACATAACTCTTTTTCTTTGGCTAACATAATAGTTAATGAGGAAAAAAGTAGTTGTTTTTAAAAAAATACTTTTTGTACACTGGTTGGCATGTATAGATATAACCGTAGATGAATAATGAAGGAAAGATCTATGTTTTAAATAATTTGACATTGCTCCCCAAACATTTTCAGACTTTGAGATTATGTTGTTAGCAAAATTAATCGAGTTAATTGTCTAAAATAAATTTCAGAATATGCTAATAATAGTGTCAATGAGGGGCATAAAAAAATCGATGTTAAAATGCTTGAAATTTTTAACTATTGATAACTTTCTTTACAGCAACGTATGTTTGAATTTTGTGTTTAGTGACATGCTGTGTAGTGAGCTGAACCCCCCACTACTGACAGCTTAATAACACATAATTTAACCCAATAATTTAACCCAAACTAATACGAGCCACAATTAAATTCAGGCATGCAATGCTTCCTACTGTGGACTGACCCATCCTATGTATGTCAAAATAACCTTCATGCATGCGGATTAAAACCCATACTTTCTGTTCAAAATCCTATCCTTGTGCCTGTGGACTAGTCCATTGTTTATTTCCTTGTGAACTGATTGTGTCATGATCATGTCAACACCTGCTGTGTGTGAACCAAGCCAGGCACCTTTCATAGTGGTTATGTTTCAATCTAATAATGTATAACATCTTCACAGCATTGACACAGTGATATTCCCTGACTATATTATTTTCTCCTTGTTTTATCATTATCATTTATGAAACTTAAAATTTGTTTCCTGGGCTAAAGTCAATGAAACTAATTAAAGCCCTTGCAATTTTCATCCCTTAAAAACTTTAGAAGAATATTTTTGCATGACATTTAAACTATAGACCAAAACATTAAGAAATACTTTCTCCTCAGTAGGTATCCACGTCAAAGCTAATATAAATTTAATTAGTAAGGTTATTAATATTATTTACAATAGATGATGCATTTAAAATGTCAAAAACTTGTTTTAATTAAAAAAAATATTTTATATGTTTTCAGCATTGTGTGAGATTTAGGCATTATATGTAATGCCAGGGCAATGTGTGAAACAAAATCCTCTTCATACTTTTCCAATCAATTTTAGACCTTCTATAAAATGTCTAGGCATTAAATATAATGCCAGATTTCTAACATTGCTGATAACGTGTACAATCCTTTGACATAGCAGCAAAACGTTTTTGTCCTGTGTCATAACACATGAGTCCAAAATACTGATCTTGGGAAAGTTGCAATGGAAACAATCTTGCAGCGTGGAGCACAGCTGTCTTATCAAAATTTATAGTTGGTTGTCAAAACTGTTGATTTATATATTTCTATTTTACTTTTGATTTTATTGCCTTTGGTAGGCACAGACTGGAAAAAATTTATTTCAAATTTGAAAAGCAATTTTTTTAAATTTTAAATTTAAATCAAGAATGTGCCATTCTAACAGATACAGTTCAAATTGATTTAGGAAGATTGTGTATAGCATGCAATCAGTCCTGGATCTGATCCAATTTTACACAGCATTAATTATCAAACAAACATATACATGTAATATAAGATAATGTACATTTTTCACATGGTGGGGATTGCTAACTTGCTAGAAAAAACAATTTTTGATATTTATTAAAGTTCTTGAATTTACTCTCATTCTTTAATTTAAGATCACATGGGTAATTTCTGGGTAATTTCTGGGTAATTTCTGGGTAATTTCTGGGTAATTTCTGGGTAATTTCTGCTTACATTAGTCTAGAAACTGAGCACATGTCTACTTTCCTATTTTTTTATTTTAACTCGTTAATTTACCCCCCCCCCCTCACACACACATACACTTTTCCAACACATGGGAATTAAACACTTTGGCTATGTCTGTGTTCAACTCCTAAAATTGATAATCTATAAGTAGCGGGGCCCTTGATGTCAGGTATTTGAGGACCAGTTCCTTGATGAAGGTTAAAGGGGTATGTTCATCAACTGTTGTCATTTTTACATTTCTTAAAATATAAACCTTTTCAATATCTATAGCACACAATGCCACACTTCCTTTTGTCCTAAAAAAAAAAATCAAATTAAGTGCCATCATTAAAAAGCCAAAGCTCAAATTTAGCTTCCACTATTATACTGTTTATTCAATATTAATCCTTTCCCCATTCTGTAGGCTGAAATTATTTATACATGTACTTTGAATTGAATTATTTATCTCTTTTTCATTCATAGCACATCTTTTTGATTGTTTGTTTTAATGCTGGCACTTGCTGTTATGTAAAAACATAATAATTGAATGTAACTTAATACCAGTTACGGCTTTAATTTGTAATAATTCAAATGATTTTCTCCAATTAAGAAAGTTTCCCTTTCAATAGTCAAACACACAAAAATTGTATCTGCACATTTCTTTGCTTCTCTATATTATTATTATTATTATTATTATTATTACTATATTTTCATCATATCAACGACATTTTGTTGTCAGTTGGGGACTCATGAATTTTTACAAAGAAAAAACATGGTTATATTTGTCCATCTCTATCGGTATTGTTAACAATTTTTTTTATCTCTGGGCTTAAATCTCTAAGTTATAAATTATTTTAAAAAAACAACAATAAATGTTGCATAAAATAAATCTGTAATTCAATGGTTTTCCATTTATCTAAACAACCCGATTTTGTGTGTTATGTATAACCTTTTTTTCACATGTCAGCACTCACTAACATGTGTTGCAATTTACTTTATTTTATGAGACTTGTTACTTTACCCACTGCTTTTGTATAAAGGGAAGTAAAAAGTATTGCTATACTTATCCACCGTCGATAAGTCAGACACACCTCTTTTAAAGTTAATATACGCATAGCTCCATTTATAATAACTATTTTAAAATTTACCTTTTTATGTTAAATCATTACAAAAATTTCATTGAACATATTAATCTACCTTCAAAGCACATTAAGATATTTTCTTTATATCAATTTTTTTAAAGCTTTAATGTCCCATTTTATGATTCTTACTGAATTCATTATTTTATTAAGTTTTAAGATAAAATTGACTTAATAGTTAAGTGTGTTTTTTTTCTGTTTCATAATACATTGATAAAGAATTAAAAACTACTCATTTTCTTTACTTGTTAATAATTATTTATTAGCTATAATGTAGTGAAGTATGTACATTGTGTGATAAACATATTTAAAATCATTTATTTATTCTCCTACAGGTGATTCTGATAATGAACGGAATACCAAACCCCGCCAAAAATCTTCCTCCCCAGTCCACAAATACCAACCCCTTCCCAAAATAAGTCCAGATAAATCTAGAGACACACAACCGCGAGATTCATCCCCAGAGCCAAACCCTTACCACTCGGACGACTCTACCTATAACAAACACAACCAGCCTTACAACCCTTACAAACACCACAATGGCAAACAGAACCACAACCCCAACAAGTATGATGGTCGGAACACAGATTGGGATGAGCAGCCGGTCAAGGGAGCTAGAACTTATCGGGCGGATCGGTCACCTTCCCCGGGTAAAAATGGGCACCCAGGGAAAAAGGAGTCTGACCGGTTACTTGATAATGATTCTGATGTTGCAGATGATGACTACAGGCGAGGAATGGATCATGACAACAGGCTGAGGTTTGTAAAGCCATAAAATGCATGTCAGTGAACAGGGATTAACTTAATCTGTTATTTTATCATTTAAAGTTTTTTTTTTTAAAGTTTACTTACTAGTCTCATATTGCTATGATACTGCTGGGTTCATATTTCATAACTTCATATCTACCTTATTGTACATGTTATACTATAGACTAGGGAAATGAAGCTGAAAATATTTTCATTTATGAAAAATGGTTATAGAAACTTTGATGTTTCTAAGGGTTAAAAATAATCTCAGAATATTTCAAAGTCCTTAAAATCTATCAGTACAATGAAATTTAAATGAAAATTGCAAATCAATGCTTATACAACTAAAAAATATTGAACAAAAATGTTCATTACAACTGTTCAAAGAATTTAACCATTGTAAAATAATTAATTGTTAAGCACTCTCTCCCTACCAACATTCAATTCAGATTATTGTGCATTATAATTCATTTTGTCATTGTTATCTCAAGCTAAATTAGACACAAAATTACTTAGATAGAGTTTTATTCTGAGCCAACTAGAGTCTCTAAAATCATGAAAGCATGCCATAAATAACAGGAAGACACAAGACTTGCAAAGACAACTTGATGCTGACAGGTTTGGGCTGGAAGATGAGACGGAGGAGGAGCGTCGCAGGCGATTGGAAGATCTTGAAAGTGGCTATGATCATGACCGGCATCGATGGAATGCTGACCAGGTTTCATTTTGTTTCTTTTTTTTTTTAAATTTTCTTTTCACAATTTCTCAAACTCTATTGCACTTCTTGTTGTTTTCTTTTAGACTTAAAAAGAATGTTGAATGTTGGCTATTAATTGTGTTTTTCAATTCAAAACTCATGTTGCTTTATATAAAACTTTTTGATTAAGAGGATGATTTACATTTGATATCAATAATGAAAATGAAACGTTCTTATTTTGGCCCTTACATGTCAAACTCAAAAGTTTAAATTTTTCTTAGGTGCATGTACTACTAGTTTTAGTTAGCAAGTTTACTTTAGGTTCCTGGGACAAAATGATTTCTAGCTTCAAGTTTCTATTTAATTATCACTCATGGTTTGTCATGTTATGGCCCATTTGTAAGTTGAGACTAATTAGATACAAAATTTTTTTGTAGAGGTCCAACAGGAGAATAAAAGTAATAAAGACAATTTAGGCGTGTTGTCCCCTGTCTTGTTGTACCCTTGCTTTCATGCCGTCCAGTCTTAATTCTCTTATTGTCCCTCTTCTGCACATTTTTACATTTCTCTCTGCACGTCCCTTTACGATATAATTATATCTTTCTCATGATGTTGAATATTCATGTAGCTTTTATTGGAATACTTTAGGTACTGTAATTTCACATGGTATCACAACACTCTGCACACGTGACTCTCTAGCACATTACTCTCTAGCACATTACTCTCTAGCACATTACTCTCTAGCACATTACTCTCTAGCACATTACTCTCTAGCACATTACTCTTCAGACAAATTATTCACTGAAAACTTGACTGCCTGAATATTTAAAAATTCCAAAACAGAATAATCACAGTATATAACTGCTCAGATTCCTCAATCTCACACAAAATTGTTCTAAACATAAACTGCATTAAGTGATCTATTGTCTTATAGAGTTTAGATATTCTGTAAAATAATCTCTTATTTTCTTCTTTATTTTAGTGCTTACTTTCATTAATTTTTAAAATTCGTTTTTTAATGTGTAAGTATCATTTGTGTATAATTGGTATTCCAATTTTTATATTGAATGTTGTATATCTTGTATCATTGCATTTTTCTCTGTGCATATATATAGGAGGAAAGGAGACACCAAGCTCAGGCAGACAGGATGAGAGAAGAGGAAGAAAAGAGAATGAGAGAATTGGAGAAATTGGAAAGGGAAGAGTTTGAAAAGAGACAAAGAGAGGAATTTGAAAGGAAGGAGAGGGAAGAGCTTGAGAGAAGGAAAAAAGAGGAACAGAGAAAACTAGAAGAGCTGGAGAGAAGGGCAAGGGAAGAGGAAGAAAAAAGACACAGAGAAGAAGTAGAGAGGAGGAAGAAAGAAGAAGAGAAAAGAAGAAAGGAGGAAGAAAAAAGACAGAGGGAAGAAGAGGAGGAAAGAATACAAAAAGAAGAAGCTGAGAGACGAAAAAAAGAAGATGAGAAAAGAAGGAAAGAGGAAGAAAAAAGAAGGAAAGAAGAAGAAGAGGAGCTTAGAAGAGAGGAAGAAATGAGGTTAAGGCAGGAGCAAGAAGAAAGAGAAAGAAGACAACAAGAGGAGGCAGAGAGACAGAGAAATAAAGTTAGTTTATATTTGTCTTGTCTCTTCACCCTCCTAGTAATCTTGGTGTGGGTCCATCACCTTCTAATTGTGGGCTCACTACTTTCTTGGTGTGGAACCATAACATAAAATTTATTGTTTAGGCTTTGAACCATAACCTTAATTGTATAGGCTTGGAACCATAACCTCTATTGTTTAGGCTTGGAACCATAACCTCTATTGTTTAGGCTTGGAACCATAACCTCTATTGTTTAGGCTTGGAACCATAACCTTAATTGTATAGGCTTGGAACCATAACCTCTATTGTTTAGGCTTGGAACCATAACCTCTATTGTTTAGGCTTGGAACCGTAACATAAAATTTATTGTTTAGGCTTGGAGCCATAACATAACATTCATGGTTTAGGCTAGGAACCATAACCTTAATTGTTTAGGATTGGAATCATAACCTTAATTTTTTAGTCTAGGAACCATAACCTTTATTATTTATGTTTGGTACCATAACCTTAATTTTTTTAGTCTAGGAACCTAACCTTTATTGTTTAGGCTTGGAACTATAACCCTAATTTTTTTAATTTTTAGTCTAGGAACCATAACCTTTATTGTTTTTGCTACAAACCATAATCTTTATTTTTAAGGCTCATAACCTACTGGAGTTAGCACCTACTCTCTTAGCTTGATACTAAACCTTTTAACAAAAATTATTGATAGCTAGATGGGATTGAAAAAATGAAATCTTTAAGATGGGAGTTTAAACAAATAATAATTTGTGTTAGACTTAGAGGGATTCAAAGAAGTTGTCAAATTTGTAGTGGCATTTATTCTAATTTTCATGAGGATTATTGTTTATTAGATATCTTTGCTACATGAATACTCTGGTCCACTCATGGTAAAATAACCTCACTTTAACACAATAGTTACTTTAAAAATAGCATCATTTTAATTATAATTGTATATTTAAAAAATTTGATAGACACAGGAGTGAACTGATTTTCCTGTTTTTATGGCTTTGAATACTTTGATACATGTTGCTGGCAGGCTTTAAATACGATCAAGAGCAGAATGTCATTATTTGTACACATGCAAGTTTAAAAGTTTAAAAGTAATCTGTAAAATACTGTTTTGATAAATAGTAAATATACTATTAATCAAAATAGTATTTGAATGAGACTAGTAAAAAATGTATTACATAAAAGAAAAATAAGACATCTCGTTAAATTATTCCAATTTTATACTAATAAAATTCTCCTTCCCATCTGGCATTGGGACGGGGAATAAGTTGCCTGAACAAGCCAGGAAAACCTACACATACTTAAAACTCTAATAAAAATGAAAGACTAGATAAACCATGGATTAGTATAGGATGCACTCATCTTCTGTGTTGGAGTATCTGTAATATATAAGATGAGATCAGATTTAAGTTCACAAGTTGACTTTAAATATTATCATAACAAATATATTTTTTTGTTTTTTATTAGCTATTTGTTTTTCTCAGTGTTGTAATCTTTTGACAAAAGGTCTATACTATCTTGGTTATGGTATTTGTTGCAAATTAATGGTTTTCATGTTGTCATGGCTTTTTTTGTTAGATGTTATAATTGTTTAAATGTATTATTACTATAGGAATAAGTATAAGAAAGATTCTTTTTTAAAGTATTAAAATAATGCATTTCATAAATGCTTATGTTAGAAATATTATCATTACCTTTGGTTATTTACATTTAATATTCAAATTTATTGTCCAAGAAATATTAGCTTTATACAAAATTCTAAATATATTTTATTCAATTTAATGTAATTAAGGATGCTAAAAGACCTATTTTCCCTTGAGGAATGAATTAATTTTTTTTTCTAACACTAACATACAATACATTTAATTATTCATTTAATTTACTTCTTTTCTTATGAAACAATAGTAAATCCTAATTATTAAAGATGGACTGTAAAAAACTTATTGGATTTATAAAAAACTTAAAGCAAAATCCATAAAGAAAAGGGCAAAAACTAAAAGTGAACATTTTCAATCTTTATTTGAATGGTTTAATCTATGTTACCTAAATTTAAGACCTTTCAATTATTACTAAGCTTACATTTAGTTTGGTAATGATTAGGGAAAATAAACTTTTATTTTTGTGTTTAACATGTTAAAATTGTTCCAATCTCTTTCATTTGTCCCAGGATTTCAACCAATTTCCACCATCCCCTGGAGACAAGACTGTCCGAGATACAGAATCTGCCAAACAGCGTCGCCGCAACGAAAGTGGGTATTTTATGTACAAGACTAAACTGTTGTGTTTTGTTTTTAAATCATTTAGAATATTTACTTAATGCATTTCATTTTCTTTTAAGTTTGAGCTTCAGACTCTTATAACAAAGACAATTATGTCTCATACTGGTCAAATCAAATGAACACGTCCATATAGTTCATCTGTAACATTGGTCTCTTGTTTTGATCTGTCTTACTCCACATTTGTAAAAAGAGCTCTTAGCAACCATTCTCGAGACCACGTTACAGTGTAGGAAGTTTGGCTCCTGACATAAATCTCAGTTGAGTTAAGGAGTTTCATGTGTTCAGATCTCCTTTGGGTGATGTCAGGTAGAGAAAAAATCTCAGCATGAGAGATTAATATTTTGTCCGATGAGTTTTCTTTAAGGCAAATCCATACAATTAAAATACATCCCGTATATTTTTGAAAAAAAAAGTTATAAATGAATAAATTTATGCTACATGCACAATGTTAGAAGTTCTTTGAAGAAAACTGAACTCTTGTATCAAAAGTAAAAAATTAAAAAATAAAAAACTCTTTTTTTTAAAAGTTGTCATATGAAACTTAGAGTTTCTCTGCACCATGTAATTAAAATTTGACTTCAGAACAAAGATGATCCAAAGTATTCAAGCTTTCATTTTTTATTGATACAGAATGACTCCCTAAAGCCCCTGTGAGCGGGTTCTCACATTAACTATTCATGTTTAGACTCTAACTACTCCCTCCCACACAACTGATGGGGTAAGCACTCTGTAAACTTAGATCCTGATGGATGCATTATTGAACTGCTGGTGATCTATAATCAATAAAAATGTTGGGATTTGTTGTTCTCATGTAGAGAATCAATTGCTGAAAGATATTGAGGAGGCCAGGCAAGCCAGACAGGACCAGGAGAAGGAGAGGGAGGAGTTGGTGAAGAGGGCGAAACAAATGCAGCATAAAACGACAAACAGAAGAAATGAAGGTGAGGCATTGCAGGTGCCCCATTCATGGGAAAAGTGGAAGCTGTGGTTGTTAATGTATGATAATGAAGTAATATTTTCCCTGGTGCCCTTCTCCATGAATAAATATGAGTTATCATCACCTTTCCTCACCTCCTGATTGAAAAGATAGCATATTTAATAAAAGAAAACCTTGAATTTCAGCTGTAGATATAGTCATAAGAATTTAACATTTTTATATCTAGTTTCCTCATGATGAAATTCATTAAAGAACAAAAGGAAGTGAAACATTCAAGTATTTTATTCAGTTATATTTTAATATCTTATTGATAAGGAATATTATCAAAAATCAAAACCCCTGCCACAAAAATGTCATTTTATTTATCAGACAATCAAAATATTACCAAGACATAAAAATACAACAATACTTTCATTATTTTTAATTTACATGCTAAAATATGATTACATCATATAAATAAGCTCCTTATAAATAGTCATAATGCATATAATGCATTTATATTTTGTTAAGAATAATTGCATTAATGTAAATATGCATTCTGCTTATATCCTTATGCACTCAATCAACTATAATGAAACAAAACTTTTCTTAATGCATGCATATTAAATAATCGGCCCTATTGCCAATATATCAAAATTTAGCAAGCTCATATTATTAAAGTAAATCTCAATGCTAGGGATTATTTTGATCAACAAAAAATTGGAAAAAATTTGTTCAAATTTCTTTTATTTAAATTTGTCATATGAAAATAATAATCAAGTTCAAGGATGGATTAGAAAATAATTAAAGTAATAAAATTATCTGAAACTTTATAAAATACAAGGATAACTCAAGGAGATAGTTTAAAATTGGTCTTTCCATCATTATATATGTTTATATAAATATAAAATTACTGAAGCAAAAAGAACTTTGTTGGAATAAAATTTTTTGAATGTATTTGTAATAATAATTAGATATTTAATTATGCCCCTAGAACTGATTCTGGTTAAAAAAAAGCATTGAGACTTAAAAATATTGGTTACCTCTATATTGGTCTCAGGCCTTAGTGTCATTACATAAAATAAACTAGTTTCTGTTTCTATTAGCAGATCTTTTTCAGTATCATAACTTAGATGTATGAAAAATTATCAAAAGAATTTCAAAGACAATGAAATGCTAAGATCATGCATCCTAAGCTAAACAATTTTTCTCCAGCTCGAGACATGTGGAAAAAAAAATACTTTGAAGAGAAAAAGAAGACAGCCCCTCTTGAAGAAAACAGCAACAGACTTCGTCAGGAACTGGAAGCATTACATAGAAAACTAATGAACACACTAGAAGGTCCCAAGGAAAGAAATCCTAAGTTAATTGACACACAGCCTTCACCAAAGGTATTTTACTGAACCATCTTGTGTTAAATCCTATACTAAATCCAAATAGCTAAAACTATTGTGTTTTTAATGTGAGAGCTCTTATGGACCAATCTTTAAATTTGATAATAAATTATATAGCAGTCTTTAACTGTGTACCATATCAATTTATAATAAATTTTTATCCGTGACTTAATTTCTTTATGTCACAATGAAGCTGAGTTTAATCAGAAATGTGACAAAAATTATTTATAAAAGAATCTCACAAAAATTGATTTAGAGACTTATCTTTTCTTATTAATGTGTTGAAAGTAAATTTAAAAAAAACAAACATCAAATGAAGGAAAGAAAATTTCATCAACGCATTCCTTTAACAAACTAATCAAAATTAAACAATCAAATGCATGTTTTAGAATAATCACATCATCCAGTGTACTAAACTGCAACATGAGATAGAAGATTTACAACGAAGGGTAGAGAATGCTCGTATGAAGCTGACAGCAGAGATGAAGGTAAGAGCTATCTGTCTTTTTTGCACACTTTTACATTTTTTAAAAATTTCCTGTTATTTTTTCACTGTGGAGTTTCCTCAAATCAGCACTCATTAAAACAGTGCAATTAGCTTACACAATTTGATGGTGTTGGTACAGCTAAAAAAGGTAAGAGCTTTGATTGTTGTTTTACTTTATGGATGTGGTCATCTTACTCCTTGGTGTGGTTGCACTTTATGCTTTTAAGTTTTCATTTTAAAGAATAACTCAAAAAGCCATTCATTGCAAAATTGGTTTATCTCTATCCTCATTGCTTATGAGTTTGACAACCCATTGTCATAGCTTGGAGAGTTTAAATTTAAGGATGAACTGAAATGATAGTTATAACATCAGAAAAATAACTACTTCCATGAGCTCAAATTATTAAATTTCAAGATTCTCAAAAATTTTAAACACAATTTTTCATTGCATTTAAATTCTTTAACACTTCATTTTTTGCTATTCAGATATTTGTGTGTATAAGTAATGATTACAATCAAATAATCTTAATAAGAATGAATAAAATTACTTTAGAGATAATACATAAGCACTGAGTTACTGTACTTGCAGTGGCTTTTTAAAATTATATTGAATGTTAACTGCTTTCTCTTTATGCAACAGATTTTTGTATTCATTTAGTTAAAGCATTTTTATTTTTTCTGTTATAAGATAGAAGGGAAACTATAATACCCTCACTTTAATAAAACTCTTTTGAATACCCCCAAATCCATCTTATCCAATTGTACTTGATTGTGTTAATTTATAATGAATCAAAAGATTATATTTGTTTAACTTTAGTGTCTTTGCATGATCAAGTTCAGTTGTTTCAAGCAGTTCATATTCATGGCATGATCCCACCCCATTATTCCATTGATGTATGAACAACCTAGCATGAAAAAATACTAACACATATGATAACAGGTTCTTGAAGTAATCAATATGTCAACACAATTTAGATCACATAGGAAGTCAATGGTATATCCCATGGTTTTGCTTATCATTGCCTTATAGGAATTATCAATATAAATTTGATTTAAAACCAATTAAAACAAAGAAATCCTTAAATTCGTGAAGGAAATTGCATTGCGTGAATAGTCATTTAAATGTTTTTGTAAACATAGGAAATTTTGTTTGTGTGGAAAAGTCCTGTTAATTACTATAAGTCTGATCTTAGAAAGAACTTATTTGAATCCATTCTTTTTCAAAGCATTTAAATTCTGGTCCTTGGCAAAAAGGGAAAGCAGTTTTTCTTTATCTTTTCCGTTTCTTGCCAGGTAAACATTTTAGTTAGAGTTGAGAGGCCTCCTGTCTCCACCTTACACCGCAGTCTACGTGAATCTTTTTAACCAACACCACTAGAGGTACTGTCTGGCCATGTTGGCAGCCCCTTACAGTTTTAAAATGTTTCAAAATTTTTTTTTTTTTAAAACTAGGACAATTTCTTTGCTTTATGCATCAAGGAACAAAACACTTCTTTTGTGTATTCATTTCTAATTTTAAATGCATAAAAAAGAATAATATCAGTAAATATTTTTCCTCTGGCTTTCAGAAAAGTTGGCAAACTCATTAATAATCAATGAACTAGTTAACGAAATAACCTATTGGTATTGCACAGTTTCAGCCTTTGTGTTGTATTAAATTAACTGCATTTGTCATGAAAGCTGCCTTTTATTGGTATGCTGAAGCTTTGTTGTGGTGCTTTTTCTCCTCCTGTAAACTTGTTAGATTCTTAGTTCAATTATTTTATTAACTGGAAATTTTTAAAAAAACATAGAATGTTACATAGATTTCTAATGATATTTGTCTAATTTTTAAAAATTCGTTAAGCTGTTAGATTGGCTTCTTTTTAATATTTATTTTAAAATCTAGAAACTTTGAAATAGGAGAGGACAGTTAGAAAATACCGTGAAAATTTAAAATTGTATTGTTTATAGTTTAAATTACTATATACATTATTTATCAGAAGAGTTATATCTATCTTATTTGTTAGGTGAGAATTTTCAAGTGTCCATCTCAATAAGAATGTGATTTTTTTAGTTAAAAACCACATTTTGCAATCTTTTTGTAGTCTGAATTAATTTAATATATCTTAAATATTTATTAAATTAAAAATGTATAGATAATTAGACCATCATTAATAAGCCTAATAGTATTAAATATTGCAGTACTGTTAAAAAAGTGTATACAAATTATCACTGCTTGAAGAGTTGGTTCTGGATGCTACCACAATGTCTTGGAACTAAACTTAAATACCCAGTATTAACTTCTTTACTGTGTATATTAAAATCAATACCTGCTAAATTATTAATGCCACCATATTGCTCACATAATTTCACATGTACTCACTGTGTGTAGCTGCTGCCATTTTTCTTGCCTAATTCCACATGTATTCACTGAGTGTTATTGAATTCCTTTGCTACTTTATTGCACATGTATTTGCATGTGTTAAGGTGACATTTTTCTCTGTGCATGTAAATGAATTTATCCAAGGAGCAACAGATTTTATGATCATTATGTATATATATATATTTTGTCTAAATCGAATATTTTGATAAATATTTAATTTAACAAAACACTTATTTTAATAATTCATTCATAATTTATTCAGTTGCAAGCTGGATGAAACAATATCTTTAAATGAATTTTTTAATGCATTTATTAGGGCAAGTAAACTAAAATAATTTATTGATACATTTTATTTTATAGCCATCCATTGCTATTGTTGTTGTCAATTAGCACACGCCAGTTTCTGTTAGACTTTTTAGGGCACATTTTTTTTTATACTAGCAACTTATTCTTGAATGGGAATAGTTTGTTTAAATATGTAAGTCACATTAGAGTATGTCCCATTGTTGAATAACAATTTTATAAAAATAATTATTTTTATTTCATATCTTTTCTATAGTTGTTAAGCTGTTTGAGAAGTGGACTTTAAATTAAAAAATTTAGAAAATAAACATTCTTAAATTTTTATTTATTTTTAATTTTTAACTGTTACTTCAAATTAATGTTAGGGATCTTTTTTGAACAAGTTTTATTATTTCTTTTCATTGTAAATTTATGATCATAGAATTAAAATGTCTTAATTAGGGGCTGTCCATAAAGTATGTCATGCTGCAGAGGGGGGAGGGGGTTTAAGAAAGTGCGTCAGTGTAACGTCACAGTGTTTTATATTAAATTTTAATTATTTTGTTAATTAAAAAATAACATTTTGTTCAAACATGTGATGTACTTTGGGGAGGGGGTCGGTCCGAGATTTGTGAAAGTTTGGGACAAGGGGGAAGGGGAGAGTTAAAAAATGGTCAAAAATAGCATGACGTACTTTATGGATCTTTAAAATAAAAAATTGAAGAAGAAAAAATCATTTTAATCGTACCATTAATAGCGTTTATCAAAAAGTCAAATTTATAAAAATCGAAACTAACACTTCATGAAGAAGCTTTTGAGAGTGAAACCTACTTCCCTGTTTAAACAGTTGCGAGCCCAAGCACAGAGTGAGATGAGAGTTGTGAGAGCTGAAGCCATGCAGAATCGCCTTGCCTTAAAAATGGCTAGAGGAGCTCCTCAAGGTCAAGAAAATGTTGCACCACCAGCAGCAAATTAATCAAACGTTTTTTTTTCGCATCTTTTTAAGTGTAAACTGTTTGGCAACGTACAGACCGAGACAATTATTAGTAAATTTAATATTACAAAATCTTAACATGACTTTTTAAAAAATTCAATCTTGTAAGTAAAGATTTCATAGCTGTGTTTATATTTATGTTTAAAATGTTACAATTTATAATTATATTTATGAAATATAACTCATATTTCTGTTTGTAAGGGCTGAAATAAAAATTTCTTAGAGACTTTTTTTTAAAAGTTGGACTTTGTTGTTATAAAAAATTTTTTTAAGCATCCAAGTTGTGTCATTGAAATTTAATATGTTTGTTCACTATTTCACTTTAGTTTCAACAGAAATTTTAACCATTGACCCAAAATTATAATTTGGAATTTAAAAATAATATTTTGACATTCTCATTATTTACCTTTTGAACAAGGGATTTTATATTCACCTAAATTACATAACATGACTTGTGTTGTAAATGCGGAGCATGCACATTTATAAAGTTACCTTTTATTTAGTGTCAACATATTTTTCTGGATTTGTTCATTTTACATTTGTTATTAATGTTTTGTCCTTGTTTTAGTTAAAAACATTTAAAACTCCAAATACTTGTACAATCTTATGATTAATCATATCTTAGTATGCTGTTACATTTTATATTTTGAGTTCTACATGTAAATGTGTGAGCTTTATGGCAATTATTTTTTCAAATTACATCATTGTTATTCTAATTTTTATAACATATACCTTGTGTTTAAATAATTAATTTTACCATCCAGAACCAACAGGTCAGGTCCCATACAACCTGGCCCAAAGCAGACTTTTGTTTCATTGTTTTATGTTTCTGGGTGCTTTACAGCCCAAGCACAAAATTTCAACTGTTTGTACTTTCCAGCTCCGCAACCAGGCACAAGGCGAGCTGCGAGCTTTGAGAGCAGAACTGACCCAGAGAAAACTAAGCTTGGACAGGGATAGACAACATCAATTGGCAGCCTTGAACCCTGGCCTCAGAGGTCAGACCACTGTTCAGGAAGTTCATTCTCACAATCATATTTTAGCTCCAGCTTCTGAATATCCACAGAGATCTTTAGAGAGTTTTTGATGCTAGTTAAACTGTTCTCATATTTATTGAATATAAGAAATCTTTTAAAAAGAAATCTTTTTAAAATTTATAAATTTAAAATGTTATTGTTGAATAATTTAAACAAGAAACACTTTAAAAAATAATATGTAAGTTCTGCTAATGTTTTTCAGGAAATATTGCATTAGAAATAAATCTGATAAATTCAGGTATTTCTTTTTGCCAAATTTTATTTGTTATATTTTTAAAAACCTGTTTGTTCTATAAATTCTGCCATTAAGTTACCAGTCATACTGATTTCTGAAGTTGTTCAATTGTCTCATTAAATTGTTTAAAATTCAATTAAATCTTATATATAATCTATCAAAAAACTAATTAGGAAACATTTTAATGTTTTTTCAAAGAGGCTATCCATAAAAAAGGCAAACTAAACTTAGTGACCCCCAACTTGTGACAAGTCTTCAAAAATCTCCTCAATATGTCGTACATCTCTTAATTGAAAGAATATTTGTTTAAAACACACACTTCTTTTACTTTTCAATGTTTAAATCTTTTATCACAATGCATCTATCGTGACAGAAAAATTTAAAGAACTGTCGATTCCAGGCTTTGTTTGAGTTGTAAAAAGAAATGGTGGATAATGTTACACAAAATCTTACTCCCTCTCTCCATTTCCCAAATTGCGATTATTTCTTTAACTTCCCTCAAACGTGTTACATACTATCTGGATGCTCCCTAAAACAAAATTGTTCTCTATTAAAATTGTAAGTGAAAGTAAAATCCATATAGAGTGGTACCTTAGGTTAGGTACTTAATTTGTTTCAGAACTCAGTTCGTAACCTGTACTGTTACACTGTACTGTTTGTGATCCAAGTCATTGAAAAAAACGAAACAAAGGCTATTTGTTTCCTGATGCAATAATTTTTCATTTTTAGTGACATCTTTATCTAAGGAAAGGAAAAGTATATGTGTACTTCCCATATTAAATATAGAGAAAGAAAACAATAAAAAATATTAAAAATAGTCCAATATGATACACAAACAGTTAGTCTATTTTCTTACCAAATTATTATAGGAAATGTGTCGATTTTTAAGAAATCTTTTACTGCTGAGTAGTTTAGGCTATGAAAGCAAGGCTCTGCAGTCCTACAAAACTAGGCTACTAAGCAAGTATCAAGTCATGGCAGTACTGTGTGTCCTTCATTTGTACTGTATGGGATCATTTTGCCTTGAACAGTAAAACTTCCTCTCACAGTTTCTTTCCTTCATTTGTGACCTGATGCTTTCATAACCTAAGGTACCACTGTGTATATATAATTCATAGCTTTTTTTCTAAAAATGATATCAAAATTTAAAAATTAAATTCAGTGCCATTTAAGTCAGTTAAAATCTTCTGTGTGTTAAACACATGGCAGAAAATGTTTATGAAGGTTTTTAATTTATTCATACCGTCCAAGAATTTCTGTGATGATTGTATTTAAGAATTTTTTATTATAAATTTGTTAGTGAAACTGTCCTGACATTGTATTTATTGGTTAACCAAACATTTATAAGTATATTTTTACCTACATAAATTGTTTATAAAATTGCCCAACCTAAATATTTAGTTTATGTTTTATGCTATTTCAACAGTTCATAAATATTTATTGCTCATTGATAGAGATAGCTAAACAACTAATTTTCTAAAACTAAAACAATTAATAATAAAATTTAGCAAATATGTTTTTGCAACACGTTTTGTTGTAGCCAAGATATTATAAATTAATTTGATTGAACATTGAAATTAATAATTAAATCAATAATTATAGACATTGAAAATTTGAGGCAATTATTCAAAAAGATTATTAAAAAAACAACAACTCCTGAACACTGAGGTGCACCAGTTGTTAGATGTGTATTTTTGTTTCATCAGTTTAATGATCCTATTTTTACATGTACATATTGCGAACGTAATCTTATAACTTTTATCTTTACCATGTTGTATGTTAAATAAAGGAATGCAATACATGTATTTATATACCATTTCCTTATAAAAACTTCCTTAATTAAAAAAAAATTGGGACCATAAAAACGAAAACAAAAAAGCTAACTTGATTTGCTGCTGAATTAAATAATTAAAACATTTTTTGAGATATTTGTTCCACTTGTCACTTGTATTTTTTTTTTATTTCCATTGTCATTGACTCAAAAACTATCTTTTCATCCAGTGTCATTAAGAGGCTCTGAACAAGAAGTTAAATTAATTTGATAAATATGTAAGGAGTTAATGGAGACAAGCTGAAGTGTGTGAGTGTTAGACGAAGATGAGTGACATTGTTGGTAAACTAAACAGTTTAGTGTTGTATGACTGGTGGTGTAGAAATACACTGTGTGGGGAGTTTGCGGGCTTTTACTCCCCCCACCCCCCGCCAAAAAAAGTACATGTAGATATCTCTAGATAACTATAGTCTGGTCAGCATAAAATTTGTGAAGTTGTAGAGTCACCCCAACAAAGGTTTATGACATAAAATGGAGCCCAAAATGTCATTTTCTCCTTAAAGAACTATTTAACAATTATTTTAAACATTGGCTGGGTAGGGGGTATTTTCCAGTACAAGAGAATACATAGAGCTACATGGGTCTCACCTGACATGAGAACGATGAACCAAATAGACCATGTATGCCTTTTTAAAAAATTCAGGCGATCTCTCCAAGACGTACGTGTAAAGAGGGGAGCTGATGTTGCCTCAGATCACCATCTTCTTGTGGCCAGGATAAAATTGAAGCTAAAGAGACATTGTACCAAGCAACCGTCACATAGGTCTCGGTATAATACCTCCCTCCTGAAGGACCGAGCCAAAAAGGAAGAATTCAAGGTCTCACTATCCAATAAGTTCCAAGCCCTACGCGAAATACTCCAAGACGAGACCACCGAAGGAAAGTGGCAAAGCGTGAAGGAAACAGTCCAGTCAACATGCGGAGAAGTGCTAGGAAACAAGAAACGGACACACAAAGAATGGATAACAGCTGGTACACTGACTAAAATAGAAGAAAGGAAAAGAAAGAAAACAGCAATAAATAATAGCCGCACACGAGCCCAGAAATACAAGTCCCAGAAAGAGTGTGCAGATGCAAATAAAGAAGTTAAGAAAAACATCAAGAGGGACAAGAAAGAATTTGTTGATACACTTGCTAAAGAAGCAGAAGATGCAGTTAACTAGGGGATCATGAGGGAACTGTTTAATACCATTAAAATGCTGTCTGAGAAATTTAGCAAGGTAGAAAGACCAGTGAAGGATAAAATGGGAAACAATATAGCAAGTGATGAGCAGCAGATAGGGGGGGGAGTACTTTGAAGAGCTCATAAACAGGCCAGAGCCAAAGAATCCACCAGATATCCAACCAGCTGATAATTACCTGCTAATTGACTGTAATTGTCCCACCAAAGAAGAGATTAGCAAGGCCATGGAAATGGAAAGGCTGCAGGACCTGATGGCATCCCAGCAGATGCATTGAAGGTGGACTTGGAAAATGTCAAACTTATGTGTTTTGTTAGTCTTTTTCATTTTTAGAAATATTGAATTCTACACACCAGAGTTCCCCAAATTTGATTCACGAAGTGGCGTCTATCCGTATTCCTATTGTTGCAAGTAGGCACAAAATAAATATTTACGGTAAAAACAAACAAGATTTAGGAACTTGTCGATTCATCATCCAAACTTTCGAGACTTTATGGGTCCTAAGCCTAAGCTTCTACATTGAGCCACTGCTACCCTACAGCTAGAGGTGTGCTCTTTAGGTCTTAGGGCAATAAATCTCAAGTTGCACGTAAATTCAGTTAAAAGGGTTTTGAGAAATTCTATTTTAAAAAAATAAGAGGAAAATACATCTTTGAGAAGTTAAGATAATCATGCAGTTAACAAAGAGTATTTTTATTTAATAAATATAACAATACAGAATTTGAATGTACACTTTATTATTGGCCGATTTTTTAAAAAATATAAATTTCAGTACTATTCAAATTACAAATGAAATGGTGGTACAGAATAATGAAATAATGTAAGATCAGTCAATAATCAGTACATCAGTAGCAATATTTCAGGAAGCTCATGGTCCATTGGTAAGTGAAAGACAGTGTGTGTTGAGATCTTTTTTTTTAGAGTAAAGGTTCTATCGATAATATCCCAGATTTATTTGTGAACCCTAAATTTCCTAATGATGATTAAAAAATATGAAAATAAGATATTTATTTTTAAAAAAACATTGAGTGTGATTGCCTTCCCTATGGCGTACGGTCATTGTTCAATATATATTAAAAATTATTTGAATTAAATCTAGAAATAAAAAAGCAAGATAAATGCTTTTTGAGAATGTAAATTACCGGTAATCGTGTAATATCTATAATTGTCCTACTTATAAGTCATTCTATATGGAGCTTTTTGTCGCCATTCTGAGAACCATTGGTCAAAGGCTTTTTGTTGCCATTCTGAGAATCATTGGTCAAAGGCTTTTTGTTGCCATTCTGAGAACCATTGGTCAAAGGCTTTTTGTTGCCATTCTGAGAATCATTGGTCAAAGGCTTTTTGTCGCCATTCTGAGAACCATTGGTCAAAGGCTTTTTGTTGCCATTCTGAGAGCAGTTGGTCAAGGACGGATATCGTTCGACCTCCACGGGATTTCGTTTTCTGGTGACGTATTCTTTGTGGTAGTAGTTGATGAAGAGGAATATGAGTGTGACGTCATACATCAAAGCAGCAGCGGACAGCCCGAAGGGGAAATCACATCTTGTACAAACGTAGAGTGAATGGATGAACACAGCGAAAAACTGGATCTGTGGATAGAGAGATGAGTGAACAAGAGAGGAAAACTGGATCTGTGGATAGAGAGATGAGTGAACAAGAGAGAAAAACTGGATCTGTGGATGGGAGAGATGATTGAACAAGAGAGGAAACTGGATCTGTGGATGGGAGAGATGAGGGAACAAGAGAGGAAAACTGGATCTGTGGAGAGATGAGTGAAGAAGAGAGGAAAACTGGATCTGTGGATGGGAGAGATGAGTGAACAAGAGAGGAAAACTTGATCTGTAGATGGGAGAGATGAGTGAACAAGAGAGGATAACTGGATCTGTGGATGGGAGAGATGAGTAAATAACAGAGGAAAACTGGATCTGTGGAT
>MUZC01002921.1:161168-175374 GCA_002072015.1 Radix auricularia
GAGAGATGAGTGAACAAGAGAGGAAAACTGGATCTGTGGATAGAGAGATGAGTGAACAAGAGAGGAAAACTGGATCTGTGGATGGGAGAGATGAGTGAACAAGAGAGGAAAACTGGAACTGTAGATGGGAGAGATGAGTGAATAACAGAGGAAAACTGGATCTGTGGATGGGAGAGATGAGTGAACAAGAGAGGAAAACTGGATCTGTGGATGGGAGAGATGAGTGAACAAGAGAGGAAACTGGATCTGTGAATGGGAGAGATGAGTGAGCAAGAGAGGATAACTGGATCTGTGGATGGGAGAGATGAGTGAATAACAGAGGAAAACTGGATCTGTGGATGGGAGAGATGAGTGAACAAGAGAGGAAACTGGATCTGTGGATGGGAGAGATAAGTGAACAAGAAAGGAAAACTGGATCTGTGGATGGGAGAGATGAGTGAACAAGAGAGGAAAACTGGATCTGTGGATAGAGAGATGAGTGAACAAGAGAGAAAAACTGGATCTGTAGATTGGAGAGATGAGTGAACAAGAGAGGAAAACTGGATCTGTGGATAGAGAGATGAGTGAAAAAGAGAGGAAAACTGGATCTATGGATAGAGAGATGAGTGAACAAGAGAGGAAAACTGGATCTGTGGATAGAAAGATGAGTGAACAAGAGAGGAAAACTGGATCTGTGGATAGAGAGATGAGTGAACAAGAGAGGAAAATTGGATCTGTGGATAGAGAGATGAGTGAACAAGAGAGGAAAACTGCATCTGTAGATGGGAGAGATGAGTGAACAAGAGAGGAAAACTGGATCTGTGGATAGAGAGATGAGTGAACAAGAGAGGAAAACTGGATCTGTGGATAGAGAGATGAGTGGACAAGAGAGGAAAACTGGATCTGTGGATGGGAGAGATGAGTGAACAAGAGAGGAAAACTGGATCTGTGGATAGAGACATGAGTGAACAAGAGAGGAAAACTGGATCTGTGGATGGGAGAGATGAGTGAACAAGAGAGGAAAACTGGATCTGTGGATGGGAGAGATGATTGAACAAGAGAGGAAACTGGATCTGTGGATGGGAGTGATGAGTGAACAAGAGAGGAAAACTGGATCTGTGGATAGAGAGATGAGTGAACAAGAGAGGAAAACTGGATCTGTGGATAGAGAGATGAGTGAACGAGAGAGGAAAACTGGATCTGTGGATAGAGAGATGAGTGAACAAGAGAGGAAAACTGGATCTGTGGATAGAGAGATGAGTGAACAAGAGAGGAAAACTGGATCTGTGGATGGGAGAGATGAGTGAACAAGAGAGGAAAACTGGATCTGTGGATAGAGAGATGAGTGAATAACTGAGGAAAACTGGATCTGTGGATGGGAGAGATGAGTGAACAAGAGAGGATAACTGGATCTGTGGATGGGAGAGATGAGTGAACAAGAGAGGAAACTGGATCTGTGGATGGGAGAGATGAGTGAAAAAGAGAGGAAAACTGGATCTGTGGATGGGAGAGATGAGTGAAGAAGAGAGGAAAACTGGATCTGTGGATAGAGAGATGAGTGAACAAGAGAGGAAAACTGGATCTGTGGATAGAGAGATGAGTGAACAAGAGAGGAAAACTGGATCTGTGGAGAGATGAGTGAAGAAGAGAGGAAAACTGGATCTGTGGATGGGAGAGATGAGTGAACAAGAGAGGAAAACTGGATCTGTGGATGGGAGAGATGAGTGAATAACAGAGGAAAACTGGATCTGTGGATGGGAGAGATGAGTGAACAAGAGAGGAAACTGGATCTGTGGATAGAGAGATGAGTGAACAAGAGAGGAAAACTGGATCTGTGGATGGAATAGATGAGTGTACAAGAGAGGAAAACTGGATCTGTGGATGGGAGAGATGATTGAACAAGAGAGGAATCTGGATCTGTGGATGGGAGTGATGAGTGAACAAGAGAGGAAAACTGGATCTGTGGATAGAGAGATGAGTGAACAAGAGAGGAAAACTGGATCTGTGGATGGGAGAGATGAGTGAGCAAGAGAGGAAAACTGGATCTGTGGATAGAGAGATGAGTGAATAACAGAGGAAAACTGGATCTGTGGATGGGAGAGATGAGTGAACAAGAGAGGATAACTGGATCTGTGGATGGGAGAGATGAGTGAACAAGAGAGGAAACTGGATCTGTGGATGGGAGAGATGAGTGAACAAGAGAGGAAAACTGGATCTGTGGATGGGAGAGATCAGTGAACAAGAGAGGAAAACTGGATCTGTGGATAGAGAGATGAGTGAACAAGAGAGGAAAACTGGATCTGTGGATAGAGAGATGAGTGAACAAGAGAGGAAAACTGGATCTGTGGACAGAGAGATGAGTGAACAAGAGAGGAAAACTGGATCTGTGGATGGGAGAGATGAGTGAACAAGAGAGGAAAACTGGATCTGTGGATGGGAGAGATGAGTAAATAACATGTGAAAACTGGATCTGTGGATGGGAGAGATGAGTGAACAAGAGAGGAAAACTGGATCTGTGGATGGGAGAGATGAGTGTACAAGAGAGGAAAACTGGATCTGTGGATAGAGAGATGAGTGAACAAGAGAGGAAAACTGGATCTGTGGATAGAGAGATGAGTGAACAAGAGAGGATAACTGGATCTGTGGATGGGAGAGATGAGTGAACAAGAGAGGATAACTGGATCTGTGGATGGGAGTGATGAATAAATAACAGAGGAAAACTGGATCTGTGGATGGGAGTGATGAATAAATAACAGAGGAATAATGAGATTGGCTTGATCAGCGAAATTCTGGTTAAAAAGCGGAGTATCATTTCAATTGTACGACAAATTTTCTCCATGTAATTTTTTTTATTGCCACAATAAAAAGAATACTTTTATTATAGTAATATTGAAAATAGAAAAGGAAACAAGATTTTAATAAGTAGTGTATAGGTCTTGCAATTAAGAAAACCGTTTCATAAAACTGAACTTTTAAAGAAGATACTTATAAATGTACATTCTCTTTTGGGTCGAGCCGTTAGGCTCTTAAGACCCGGTTCAATATATCGCAAGCGAGCCTCATCAAGGGGCATCGCCTTAGGGGTAGTCCTCTGCAGGCAGGAGCGGCGTTTGAGGGTGGCATCTGGGGCGACTGCCCCAGGCCCCGCGCTTAGGTAGGCCCCGCGTTTCGGTCCTGAACATGTCTCGTCCTGGTTAATAGCCTATACATGTAGAACCAAAGAGTGGATGGTAGAAAGTATGCTGGAAACGATTGTAAAGAAACGAAAGAGGCACTCTTGTAATCCTTTTTGAAGGTCAAATTCCGCAGCGTAGCACTAGGCGTCTTTGAAAGCATTTCACCGTTAGCGGAAAATAGGTCAGATGTTCGATAAGAATAAACCGTTGTTTATAGACCAGAGAAAGTAATGAACTTGTAATAATTTAATAAAAAGGTGACACGCGGTATTAAAATTACACAATAATCAAGATATTTCATATTTTTAAATACCATAGCATACTGGTGCTTAGCGATCTTTACTAGTACTCTGGGCCCGCGGGTCATTGCTGGCACTAGGCCCCGCGCTTACCTAACGCCGCCACTGTCTGCAGGTAACGCAACTTCACCTTTGAAAGCCCCGTCTAGCTTGGGGCAACATTCAAGTACGTGGGCCACCGTCTCTTCGGGGTAGCCACACAAGTGACAGGCCAATTTTTTTTTTTAAATTGTGGCAATAAATAAAAATTACATGGAGAAAATTTGATACAAATTGAAATGTTTGCGAGCTAAATAAAAACGCATTTATTGGTATTACAAATAGTAAGAATACTATTGGCTGTAAACAGTAAGAATACTATTGGCTGTAAACAGTAAGAATACTATTGGCTGTAAACAGTAAGAATACTATTGGCTGTAACGTAATAGTATTGATAACTAACGTATACAGTATCGGAAATAGCGCGATTTTTATGCATTAAAAGAAAAACTACTTTTAAAATATTTTTTTCCTCTTTGACCTCAAAATTTATATTCTATCAGAATGGTTCACAATTGGAAATCATCAAGAAAAAGGCTGCCGCTAAACCCTAAAAAAGAATATCTGTAAAAAATCATTATATATATATACCTTTAATATATAACGTTTAAAACAATCAAAATAAGACAAAGGTGGGATGTGACAGTTATTTCTCCAAACTCTTATTTTTGGGAGCAACTGCTACCGAACACACTCATGTCAGCGCCCCTGAACTCAAGCGGCCATTATTCTGAATACTGTATTGAGAATTGAAAGCTGTAACAACAAAATTAGCACAACTATTAGGGTATTCTAACACAAAGGTACTCAAACCGTGGTACGCGGACCACTGATTCAGCTGCGATGACCTCACTCACCAGTTGCAACTTGGTGACGTAGTTCTTCCACCAGAGGTAAGGCTGCACGCGCGGGCCCAGGGCCGCCAGGCCGTAGTAAGAGTACATGATGACGTGGACGAAACAGTTCAGCATGGCGTGGAAGAACACTGGAGAGCAGAAGAGAAGCCGACATGGTACGTAATTCTGCACGTGTGTGCTGGTTGGTGGTGTGCGTGCGTGTATTTGTGTGTTGATTGGTGGTGTGCTTATGTGTGTGTGTTTGAGGCGTGTCATTTTTCAGGGATTGTGGAAAGGAGACAGATAAGTCATGACGGTGTTTGGGGAACCTCTTACATAAAGTTGTTTGATATCGCACGCAAATGGTATTCAAAATTTTTTTTTTTTAAATTGACAACTAATTGAATTTGAATAATAAAAAATGTTAATACGTGATCTCATCATAAACATTTCATTCCGTATAAATTTTGTACCAACAATCGATCATCTTTGGCAGCAAGCTGATCAAGATTTCCAAAAATAGCTCGTATAAGGACATCTCAGTTCTCGTGATTAAGATGTTTGCAAGGAGACCCAAAAAATAATTTTTTGTTGTTGATTGACTTCAAATAATGACTTTCTCCTTAAATTTCGCTTTGGAAATAATGTTCATTGCGAAAGTCAATCACGCATTTGTTTGTTTGTTTCTTATATACAGGGTGACACAAAAATGGTCATCACCAAAAAACAAAAACAAAATGCAAATAACTTCGAAACTTTTATTTAGATCGACACAAAACTTTAGCAACACTAGGTAAAGCCTATGCACCAGACATATACAAAGTTTCAAGTCTGTACAACAAAAACTGTCTGTTTCAGTGGCGCTCCAAAATGTGCTCCAAATTTGGATCAGGCGGGCAAAGTTCTCGATTACCCTCACGCATTCCTCCACCGGGATCACTCTTTTTTGCTACTGTGCTTGCTGCCTTCAGGTCAGGGATAGTCTGGGGGGTTGTTGCCACATACTCTGTCCTTAAGGCATCTCAAGAGATAAAAATATGGGGGGGGGGGGGGGGGGGGGAGATCAGGTCCGGTGAATGCTTCGACCACTACGAGTCACATCTGTGGCCGATCAGTCGGTCAGGGAAACGCTGTTGTAGCCATGCCAACGATTCATTTGAGGTGTGGGGGGGGGGGGTGGAATCATCCCCCCCCTGGAACTACTCTCCGTCGAGCAAGGAACTTGCCGAGCACTTGGACATATTGCTCTATGTTGATTTCCCAGACCGCTCGTTGTCGTCCTCAAACCAGAGATTGTCCAATGACACCATGTTTGGAGGCGGTGACCCAGGCGGCGCACTACACCGAGTGTAATGACCCTTGCAGACAGTGCTCAGGGGTGCGCTACCCTAGAAGATGTTGTTCTTCGAGTTCACGTGACCTGGCAACAGAAAAATGTGCCTCGTTCTAAAACCAGATGTTGTCGGGGAAGTCTGGCACAGCGTCGGGCTGCTCATTCGGAGCACATTTTGGAGCCCCGGTGAAACAGTTTTTGTTGTACAGATTTGAAACTTTGGAAATGTCTGCTACACAGGCTTGACAAAATTTAACTAAACTTTTTTTGTCGACCTAAATAAAATTTTGGAAGTTATTCGTTTTTTCGGTGATGACCTTTTTTTGTGTCACCCTGTATTTTGCCATTTCTCTGAGTTTTCGTTAGTTTAAAACTATAATATTTTAGTTTTTAAAAATACTACAACATACTTTTTATAATGTTATAATTTTTATTAAAATATATTATTACCCATGGGAAAAGTTTTGCCAATGTCCATAGAAGAATGTTTATGTCTTAATCCATACAAAATATTCCATTTAACTGTGATGCTCCCTGCATTTTATTCTCAATTTAATGCCCAAAAGAGTGGAAGAGTACGCACCAGGTGCACAATTCTAATTTTATTTCTTACAGACGCCCCTTCCATAAAGAAGATTATTGCGTCCTACGCTTATCCATGGTTTATATCTAAAATTCCATTTTTATTTAAGTTTTTAAAACAATTAATATGTCTAGCTGATAGCTGAAAACCACGTACAACTATGATACAATATAAATGTTAGTTTCCATTGGCCACTGAATTACAAGATCACAGTCTCTTTTCACCATCAGTAACCAAGACAGAAAATAAATTAAAAAAATTGTGTTTGACACACGGAAAAACTCCTTGATATACTGTGGGAGTTGTTTACAAAAAGGTAGTGATTACTCGCTCGTCTGGTTTGTGTAAGAAATCATGTTTTTAAAATTGAAGAGCTACAAGTATGCCATAATTCTTTGTAACTTTTTTTTTTTTTTATTAGTTAAAAAAGATTCCCTTACCGTTGTGTCTGTGTGGTCGCATTGATAGTACGATACACTTTTTAACCGAAGGTCCGATTTTTTTTTTTTTTTTTTTTTTAATGAATTTTTAAAAAAAAAATTTCTTTTTTTAAAAAAATGGTTTGTTTTGACATTTTTAGTTTAGGGATAGATTTTAGGGCAAGGGGTAGGTTTAGTGATAGTTTTTAGGGTTTGGGTTAGGTTTAGTGATAGATTTTAAAGTGTTAGATAGTTTGAATGCACAAGTAGAATCGGAGGTTCAATGATTCAATGAAAGACTCAGGGAATACTTGTAACTCTTCAATTTTACAAACATGATTTCTTACCGGAAGAGGACGAGCGAGTAATCGCTAAATTAAAAAAAATTGGTCGTGTGGTCATCATAGAAACGTACCCAGCCCTCCAGGCACATACTTGGCGTTGACCCACCAGATGAGGATCATAGTGCTGTGGTGGTAGGCGTGCAAGAACGTCAGCTGATTGGTCTTCTTACGCAGGATGAAGAAGATCTGTAAGGAGTTGGGGTGGGGGTGGAAGCAGGCACAGTTGTTAAGATTTCTTTTAATTAAAAATGACTCAATTTTATCAGTTGACCGCAGTAGCACCGACAACCTCACCCAACTATGTTCCCTCTTCGATTATTCCTCAATCTAAAATCTTTGTATGTCCTACTACCTTTCTCGGCTTTCATGGGACCGTATGTCAATAGAGTTATGCTGATAAGCGATACAAAAAATTTAAAAAGCAATAATCAGTACACCTAGTTTTTCCACTGTTGCTGACATACATTTCCTACACTATTTACTGTTTTATTCGTACTGTTAACGTACACTACACATATGACTTACCGTGTCCGCGGTTTCTATATATTTCGATATGTAGTACAACCAACACACCCGTGCCATCTGGTGGAAAATTATAAAAAAAACAGACAATATATTTTTTTTTTACAATTGAGTAATTTCAAATCCCCTTTCCACCCTATCATTCATACAAGAAGGATAAACTCAAGAATTCAAAGAACATACCAATACTAGACATGGACTGATATAAACAGCATTGACCTGCTTGTGCTAATTTAAACATTGGCATCAATAGCCTGTTCTATATTTGGGTGGTGGGTCAAGATTGGGTAGAGGGGGTACCACAGAATGTGAAGTCTACTCACCCGTAAGGCCAAAGGACTGGATGAAAAATCCACCATTTGACATCCTAAACTGTATCCAGCCAGGTATCCACTCATGAAGAACTGAAGCCAAACGAAAAAAGTATAACATTCACGCAAAGAAACTGTGCAGTGTTGCTGATGAGAACTTTTCCATATAGCACAAAGATTTGTATTTGAATATTAACTGGGCTCTATAAATTTTCGTTTTAAATTGATTATAAACATATATTTTAAACGCCGTATTTTCTATTTGAAAATGGGTATTTTTCAAGTTACTTTTTTGTGTTATTTAAGCATGTATTTAGTGTTATTTAAGCATGTATTTAGTGTTATTTAAGCAAGTATTTAGTGTTATTTAAGCATGTATTTAGTGTTATTTAAGCATGTATTTAGTGTAGGCTGCACTCTAATTTGGTGACATTTAACAAGTCATTAAATAAATTGTAAGCTATGAAATATTTCAGTGAGAATTTTATCCAAAAATTGCGCGTTTTGATATGACATTACATTTCTTAACCACCCCTCCCCTTCGTTACAAATCGTCACAAATGTGTGACCCCCTCCCGTCTAGGTGCTTGACGTCATTTATGGACGTCCATACGATGCTCAATAGCCAAAAATAGCTATATATTAGATAATCTTAGTGTATTCGTCATTAATCTTGATTAATTTTTTTTATTAACTTCATTTCAGAGAAGCTATTTTAACATCTTGCATTATGTTCGGATTAATGCTATTATTTTAGGCAGGGTAACTTCTAGCCTCAATTTATCGAAAACTTGAATAATTTAACTGGTCTTCAATTAATTAATTCTTCTTTTCTTTCCCGTGGGGTTAAAATATTCCTTGTTTGATAATAGAACGTAATATATTTTGTATTCTTATTTGAAGGCCATATTTAAAAGTCCAGTATATTAGCTGGAGTACGAAAATTCGTTTTTAAATTCGATATAACTGTCAAAAACTCACACGAATTTCTACAGTAATCTCATGTTATGAAGAATACAACTTTCTTCTCTACCGTTTTTCTTCGCAGCATGGATTTATATTCGCTTCGGTCACCAAACATTTGCTCTCTCGCTCTTTGATTAGAAGATTCGATGAAACGAATAGGTATCCGCATAAAATTTTATTATATGTCAAAGCATCCTTTAAGTATTGCATTAGTTTCTCTGCTAAGCATAAATATCAATTTTATACTGTTGGAAACTATATAAAACTACTAGGAATTTGTCCCCCCCCCCCCACGGGCAAAGTGCCACCCGGGGCTTTCGCCTCGTGCCCCCCCCTCATCGCTACGCAACTGCAGATGACATTGTCATTGTGCATTCGTTCGTTTTAAAGGAAATTGTAACCGGAAACAGGAGCTGACAAGTGCGCATGACAAAATCACTGAATATGTCTAAATTGGCTTTACACCCGAAATGTACTACTCAATGTCTGCATTATTTTTTGTTCTTATGGGTGCGTAAAAAGGATATAATTAAAAACTGATTAACTTAAATATCACAAATAATTATTAAAAAAGGGACGCCAGAAGTTGGCAATCAATTAATGAAAATAAATGTTTCAAGCCTATTTATTTTAATTACTTTATCAAAGATATCTATATAGACTCACTGACTCATCACTAATTCTCCAACTTCCAGTGTATGTAGAAGCATGAAACTTTGGGAAATTGTTGAGTACCCTCTCATGACGAAAATTGGCTAAAAAGAATTTTAAAGCTCCCATCATGTGGGGCCGGGGGCCAAAAAAACTTTTTTTCCTTATAAGTGCTATATAAAAATTGAAAATCACCAATTCTCCTATTTCCCGACTAGGTAGAAGCATGAAGCTTTAGGAAGTTGTTGAGGACACTCCCGCGATGGCAGCATGGGAAAAATATTTAAAATATCACTTATTAGGGACCGGGGACCCAAATATAGCTTTTTTCCTAATATGAGCTATATAAAAACTGAAAATCACTAATTTTCTTATTTCCCGTGAAGGTAGAAGCATAAAACTTGACGAATTTTAAAATCACGCTCATGGGGACCGGGGGCCCACAATCATTTGTTTACCTTGTATGGGATAATAAAACTGGAAAATCACTAATCCTCCTATTTCCCGAGTAGGTAGAAGCATGAAGCGTTGGGAAGTTGTTGAGTACACTTCAACAATGGTTAAAGGCGAAAAAATTATTTTAATTATCACTTTCCGGGGGGGGGGGGCCCAAACGTAGTTTTTTTCTTCTAGTTTTTAATAAAAAGGGGATGAAAAAAACAATTTAAAAAAACAAACTCTCAGTTTAATAGTATGTCATACCATGATAAAATGTTTAATCCGACTTAACTGATGTACTTTAATTACAACAAAGAGTAAACAGGTGTTGAGTACCTCAAAGGCCATGTAAGCCGAGAAGGCGACAAGGGTAAAGTTGTATACTGTCAGTAAATGACCCAGTGGCACAGGAGCTTGACCCGACATCAGCCTTGGTCCAATAATGACCAACACTATGTAGCCCAGTACTGTGGACACGGCTGGAAGTGGACTTTGTATCAACGGCCAGTCCCTGACCCTCGCGTCTGTGGATATAAGGGTACGTTTATAGAGGCGGCGGGTAGGCGGGTTGCCGTGATCTGGTTATTCGCGCCAGAAAACCGCGCCTAATCCCTCGCGCAGTTGGTGTTTATAGTAAAAGCGGGAAAAAGCCAGGCGAGCCAAAAAACAATTCACATGCAATCCAGTCTCTCCTTGCAATAGCAAACAGAAGAAAAATGGCTTCTGTTATTGATGACTTTTTATTGTTATTTGGGCAGAACTAAATAAATTATATAAAGATGCCAGTAATTCACTAATTTTGTTACATTTTTCTTAGATTTTATTTGGTTGTGGACTAGTAATATAGTACTAATTAATTATATATTTTTAATTACACTATACATGTACTATTACTATAATACACTTACAATTATTCAGTTATAGTCTATAGTTATAACTATAGGCCCTACTATACAAGATTACTATCACATTCAAATACTATAACTATAAACTATTAATTTAAATTAAGAAAACTATTGGTAATAGTCTTGTCTTTTGTCTAAAACTAAATCTAAGTAGGTAATAACCTTGTAATTAATAATGATAAAGACATTATTATCCTTTTATATTTTAGATTTACTGGATTGTGTAGGGAAATATAATATAATTATTATTATACATGTAATACATATTTTTAAATTATCACTCACCATCCTCTTTTATCTTTTTTACAAAGATATTGACAAAGACAATTAACATAAAATATGTTTTTACAAATCAATCAAAATAAAATTAATTTTCAATAATTAAAATTAAATAAGAAAACAAAGATAATTATGGGTATAAANCTTGTTGAATTTAATTTTAATTTCATATTTTAGTAATCAGACCTCGTCGGTGGGGTATATTTTAACAAATAATTTTTAACAATTCGTTTTAAATTTATTTTTTAATTCAAATACTTACCCTTTAAACATTTAAATGCAGTTATTGGTTTAATTGTACCAAGCATTCAATTAAAATACAAGCATGCACATGTTTAACGGATTTGTATTTTTAAAAAAAAATTTCAATATGATTTTTTTACAACATCCCTTCATATATATTTATTTAAAATTTCAAAATCTTGATTTCTTTTAAACATTTCTTATTCATTGTTTTGTATATTGGATCGTAAATGTTTCCTGAAATGTTCTTACCCATATTTCTAAAATTAAATAAGTTGTGAGGGAGAGGGTGCAGAGTTTTGAAATTTGGTCACAAGTTTTGGAATAAATTATATAGCTTATAGGCTATAACCTATATAATAAGTTATAGGTCGATAAGGGGCAAAAAAATTGACCAAAAAATTCATAACTCCACTTCTATAACATATGGAAAGACAAATCAAGTGTTTTTGAAAAGGTCTTAGCAAGCCCTTAAAAATAATATATTACTTGAGCCTTTTTTTTACTACATTTAATTTTTCTGTCACAGTTGGCTGATTTCCTTCTTTGCTTTTCGGCGCGGCAACGCGGAACAAGAACTAGCAACTAGTTCTGGTAAATACCCGCGCCGGTCGGCAAATTTGTCGCCTCGAGACACCCGCGTCCTCTATGAACACCTGCAAAGCAAAAATAGAAACATTCCTCGCGCGAGTTCACGCGGGTCGACTCGTGCGTGCGATTTCCCGAAACCCGCCGCCTCTATAAACGTTAGCTAAGGGGCTGAATTTTGCAATGCGAGTTGGCAAATATCATAGCTTATTAACCACGCAGGCTTAAAATAAATAAACCAGATATAAACACACACTTATTCACACAAACCTTACACACAAATCTTAAACACACTCAAAAATTGCAAACAAACCTTACACACGCTAAGATCCTAAAAACACAACCTACTCTAAACACAAAAACTATACACATAAACAAAACCTTTGCAAAAAGCTTGAACAAACATAAATCATACACGCATACTGCGGTACACACAAACCATAAACACATACAAAACCTAAACTGACATATCTTACACACCCAAAACTTACACACATACAAACCTTACACCTCTCACACGCACAAAACTACACATACATCCTACTACCAATTCTGATTTGGGGGGGATTCAGGATCTAGTATTTTCACCATTTTTTATTTTAGTTTTTAATTCAAATATCGTCTAAAAATGAGTGGGACTGTACGGCCCCCCCCCCGCCCACACATTACCAATCAGTCTTACAATCAGATATCATCACCAATCAGTCTTACAATCAGATATCATCACCAATCAGTCTTACAATCAGATATCATCACCAATCCTATCTCATATCTACAGTGTGAAGAGTTCCCTACTTACCATCTTGACTCATTGCCCACTCGTATGTCTGTGTTATAACGCCCATCAGTTGTGTGCTGTTCAAGAATGCCATCTGGGAAGAGAGATGTTAAATCATAGCTATGTCTCTTAAAGTACACACAATGCAGGTATACTCATAATTATAAGCAGTGGCGTAGCGAGGGGGGAAATGCCCCGGGCGGCACTTTGTAATGGGTGGCAAATTCCCCCGTCTTTAAATTGCTTCTAAGAATGAAAAAAAAATTATACAAAGTGGAGCTTTTTATTTTAAAAAATATAATGAAAAAAAAGAAGAAGAAGAATTATTTAACGAAATAAAGGAACTATCTAAAAATATGTCAGTGTTTCTACTACAAAAGCTTTCAGCTCCATTTTGTACATAAATTATTTTTTATACTAATTAAATGCTACTGAACTAAAGTGGTACTGATCAGCTGGTAAATGAATTGAATCTTCAAATTTGACAGGTACGCCTGTTGTAGATAGTAAAAAATTACTGAACCCAAATAATTTCAAATACCATCCAATCTACTTTATTTGAGGTCGGCGAAATCCTTGATGGTAATTAGCTTCTTAAAATAAAAATATTTATTTATAAAAACTTTTTAAAAATTGAGTTTAAAACACACACAAACATTACGCCAATGTAAACATTAATAAAAGAAATGAATGAACAATTCTAAAAATTTGTCACCAAATATTGTTAATTTGTATTCGATAGCTCTCCAGGCATCTTAAATAAGGATCAAATAAGTCCATTTGTGTGAAGAGTAAAGATTAAAATTAGAAACTAGACGCTGTAGAATCTTCAAAGATTTTTGAAAATAAAAATACTTACGATATTTCTGAAATAATTTTTAAGAAGCTTTAAGCTGATAGTCTTAAAATAATAATGGACTACAGAGGCCCAACGTGTTCTACTTCTTCATGGCATTATGTCAACAACAAAAAAAAGACTCCCTGAAAGTTAAAGTAGTACTTTACTCAAGCTTAATTAACTGGTCGATTTACATGCTGCTCTAAATATAACAAAATCTCTAACTATTTTAGGCACTCTAGGTAAGAATAGGAAGCAATAATCATGTTGTTGTTGTTTTCTGTGTTTCAAAAATCTATTCATAAATTAAAATATATTTTTTTAAAATTTTGGTGGAACTTTTATTAAAAATAAATAAGCCTCATGGAGGCGGAGAATGGTCAGTGTGTTTTTTAAAGTGTAAGGCTACGACAATGGTCTGAGTGGAGTATAAGGAAATACAGGTTATAATAACGTTCACTGGATCCACATGTGAGTTAATTTTATACATGGCATGCAATGATTTGAACACTCAGTAAAACCTTTTAATTAAATGAAGTCTACTCAAAGTCTACTCAAAGTCTACTCAAAGTCTACTCAAGGTCTACTCAAAGTCTACTCAAAGTCTACTCAAGGTCTACTCAAAGTCTACTCAAAGTCTACTCAAGGTCTACTCAAGGTCTACTCAAAGTCTACTCAA
>MUZC01002921.1:187052-197701 GCA_002072015.1 Radix auricularia
TTCAGGTCACTGACGGGTAGTTCAGGTCACTGACTGGTAGTGTAGGTCACTGACGTGTACTGTAGGTCACTGACGGGTAATTCAGGTCACTGACGGGTAGGGTAGGTCATTGACGGGTAATTCAGGTCACTGACGGGTAGGGTAGGTCACTGACGGGTAATTCAGGTCTTTGACGGGTAATTCAGGTCACTGACGGGTAGTGTAGGTCACTGACGTGTAGTGTAGGTCAATAACGGGTAGTGCAGGTAACTGACGTTATTCTGATCATTAAATATTTGTGTTTGCAAAATTTAAGTCAAGTGAACTCAGAATAAATGGAATTTAAGAGAGAGGTCACTCAAGGTCAATTTGAGGTCACTTTAAAGCCCCTGATCATGTAAGATGTTTAAGTTGCCGGCCTTTGTAAAGTTTTATCGTTTTATTTACATTAGCAGTGCAGCAGGTTTCTCTGTTACTGTTTTACTTTAACATCAGAACAACGTACAATAAGTCAATAATTTTTTTCTACCTCCTCAAGGTTCAAAACAAAACATATTTTTCGCCTTTAATTATAGATCCGAAGTTTCTTATTAAATTTTGAATTAAAACATTTTTGGACATTAAAAAAAAAACCCAATGAAACACGTATGATAAACACATGGTACATCCAAGGATAACATTGTAGTTATCTGTTGAAAGACAAAGTGCGCTGGGCAATTTAACACATACAAAAAAAAATATTAAAAAAAAAAAATTAAAAAAAATAAATAAATTAATCAATCAATTTTCTTACAGCCATTAAGTTGTTATGGTTAAGAAAGACGAACTATCAATGCAAGAGCATGCAATAAATTTTAAAAACTCCAGCATCCAGAAAGAGTGATAAAGATTATGACTGCGTGATGTTGATAAAAATGTTCAGTGCTTACTACGCTTAAAAGTCACTTGCGATTCTTCCTAGCGCAAGGCGTTTCCAAAAGGAGGTGATTATCTATGGTGGGCTAGAGAAGTAGTTCTCAACCTTTTGAGATTCAAGAACCACTTCAAAAAAGTTTGTCTTAGCCGCGGACCACTACTGAAAATTTTGCTACTGCTGTGCTGGAGACGTATATCTATAAATATACTGTCTTTCTTACTAACATACATGTTATTAAAAGTATTTAAAAAATGTTACGATTTGAGTAATCCAAAAAAAAAAAAAATTGAGAAGAAACCGGTTGTTGTATCTTTCTTTTCATAATTAACAAATGCCATTTATAATAGTCTAGTACTTATAAAATTTTAAAATTCTTATTTCTCACTATAAAAAAATCAACTTCAAGTCATAAACAGTTGTAAGTGTTAGTAAGACTGCTACATTAATTTGTTTAGTGCTAACCGTTAGCTTGTATATTTCAAATTGTAATTAATCTTCAAAATCAATTCGAGATCGATGTTTTGTTCCCAAAATGAAGAAAATCCACGATCACAAAGATATGATGTTGCAAAGGGTAAAAGTATTTTTACAAGCTTTCTGATAAAGTTCTGAGAACTCCAAAATTTCTGATGCAACATATTCAAAGTAGTATCACTGGTCAGTTCGATGAATTCGTTTATATTCAATGTTTGTAAATTTATTGAGTCAATTTGTGCAAGAAACGGACTAAAAATTCGGAACGATCAAATCACCGAATTATAAGTTAAATTGATCCTGCAGTAATTGAATATGATGAGAAATCAAATTTATTAACAGTTCTTGATTGTTTTCAGCACTTCTGATTTATTGGTAAATTTGTACAATTGATCAATCCTGTCAAAGTTGTGGCTTTATGTTTGGCTGTTCTCTTTATTAGAAATTTATCCATGGGTTGAATCAATTTAATTAATTCATTACTTTTTAATGATCATGATATCAATTTAAGGCTAATTGACTTAATGGTTTCGAAGAATTACTTTTACTGTCAATATAAAAACAATAGTCTTCTGAAATCTAGTGTGACAGCAGGTGATTTCCCTTATAGCTAAAGTAAACATAGAATCAAAATATAATGCTTTCGGCGATATGCTATCACCATCAAATGATTACAATAAACTTTAAAAAGTGACAAAATGTATGACTCCATGTTTAAAAAAAAAAAATTAAGTTCTCATCCTTATCTCACGGACCACCAGGCTGAGAACCACTGGATTTAGAGCGTAGGAAGGTTGTTGAACTCTTTAAAAAACTGGAGCTCACACACTACCACCCAAATCTTGAGTTTTTTTATAGCCCCAACACTACCATCTCAATCCATATTATTTCAGCTCCAACACTACCATCTCAATCCATATTATTTCAGCCCCAACACTACCATCTCAATCCATATTATTTCAGCTCCAACACTACCATCTCAATCCAGAGTCTTTAAGCTCCAACACTACCATCTCAATCCATATTATTTCAGCTCCAACACTACCATCTCAATCTAGAGTTTTTAAGCTCCAACACTACCATCTCAATCCAGAGTCTTTAAGCTCCAACACTACCATCTCAATCCATATTATTTCAGCTCCAACACTACCACCTCAATCTAGAGTCTTTAAGCTCCAACACTACCATCTCAATCTAGAGTCTTTGAGCTCCAACACTACCATCTCAATACATATTATTTCAGCTCCAACACTACCACCTAAATCCAGAGTCTTTGAGCTCCAACACTACCACCTCAATCTAGAGTCTTTAAGCTCCAACACTACCATCTCAATCCATATTATTTCAGCTCCAAAACTACCACCTCAATCTAGAGTCTTTAAGCTCCAACACTACCATCTCAATCTAGAGTCTTTAAGCTCCAACACTACCATCTCAATCCAGAGTCTTTAAGCTCCAACACTACCATCTCAATCCATATTATTTCAGCTCCAACACTACCACCTCAATCCAGAGTCTTTGAGCTCCAACACTACCATCTCAATCCATATTCTTTGAGCTCCAATACTACCATCTAAATCTAGAGTCTTTAAGCTAAAATACTACCATCTCAATCCATATTATTTCAGCTCCAACACTACCACCTCAATTCAGAGTCTTTGAGCTCCAATACTACCACCTCAATCTAGAGTCTTTAAGCTCCAACACTACCATCTCAATCCATATTATTTCAGCTCCAACACTACCACCTCAATCCAGAGTCTTTGAGCTCCAACACTACCACCTCAATCCAGAGTCTTTAAGCTCCAACACTACCATCTCAATCTAGAATCTTTAAGCTCCAACACTACCACCTCAATCTAGAGTCTTTAAGCTCCAACACTACCATCTCAATCTAGAGTCTTTAAGCTCCAACACTACCATCTCAATCTAGAGTCTTTCAGCTCCAACACTACCACCTCAATCCAGAGTCTTTAAGCTCCAACACTACCATCTCAATCTAGAGTCTTTAAGCTCCAACACTACCACCTCAATCTAGAGTCTTTAAGCTCCAACACTACCATCTCAATCCAGAGTCTTTAAGCTCCAAAACTACCATCTCAATCCAGAGTCTTTGAGCTCCAACACTACCATCTAAATCCAGAGTCTTTGAGCTCCAACATTACCATCTCAATACATAGTCTTTAAGCTCCAACACTACCTCATCAGTCTAGATTCTTTGAGCTCCAACACTACCTCATCAGTCTAGATTCTTTGAGCTCCAACACTACCCCATCAGTCTAGATTCTTTGAGCTCCAACACTACCTCATCAGTCTAGATTCTTTGAACTCCAACACTACCTCATCAGTCTAGATTCTTTGAGCTCCAACACTACCTCATCAGTCTAGATTCTTTGAGCTCCAACACTACCTCAACAGTCTAGATTCTTTAAGCTCCAACACTACTTCATCAGTCTAGATTCTTTGAGCTCCAACATTACCATCTCAATATATAGTCTTTAAGCTCCAACACTACCTCATCAGTCTAGATTCTTTAAGCTCCAACACTACCTCATCAGTCTAGATTCTTTGAGCTCCAATATTACCATCTCAATACATAGTCTTTAAGCTCCAACACTACCTCATCAGTCTAGATTCTTTGAGCTCCAACACTACCTCATCATTCTAGATTCTTTGAGCTCCAACACTACCTCATCAGTCTAGATTCTTTGAGCTCCAACATTACCATCTCAATAGAGAGTCTTTGAGCTCCAACACTACCTCATCAGACTAGATTCTTTAAGCTCCAACACTACCACCTCAATCCAGAGTCTGCCATTTCTATACATACTCAGGCCCCTTCAGTGCTCTCTCGCCTCAAAGTCCTTGAAACTTTCACTCAACCACTGATGTGCTTTATCTTGTCACAATCTGGCAGCCTACACTATTAGCCTAAGAATCGGTCTTAGCAATACGACAAACTTAGTTTAATGGCAGATAGTTTTCTTGAAGTTTAACAGAAACAATACCTCTGTTGTATTAATAGTTCAAGCAATCATTAATTTTATGACGACTTCCCATGCTAGTCGGTAATTTTTTATTTGCAGATATGAAGCTGTCTTTGACTTCAAAACATAGATGCATTATTACTTTTCATTATCTTGTCGATAACTGTAATTTTGATACCTTGTTATTTTGACAATATTTTTAGATCGACTGCTTGCTAATAAGTCAATGATTGTAGCTTCGATAGCTCGTAATTCGGTCAATAGTTGTAACTTTGATGCTTTGTTAATTAACCAATAAGTGGCATCGTAACACGTCTTTCCACCTACTGAAGAACTCTATTCTGGTGATGACAGTATCAGTCTTCAATAGCACCAAATAATTCTCCATGCACAGCATTTTATCGTTAACAGACCATCAACAACAAATTGCAATTTTTAAATGTTATGGCGTTGCTTTCAATTTTTTTATATTTTTAAATATCGGATTTTAAATTACAATTTTAAGTTTTCTATTTAAGATTGACTTTCAATGAAACGGTAAGATTAGTTTATGTTTTTTTGTTGTTTTTTTTTTAAATTAAAAAGTTAATGACGTCCGGGATTTTCACTTTGAAGTAGTATCCCTATTAAAATAATTTTTCAATGTACTTTTGTTGCAAGCCTTATCTTTTAACTCTAATAAATCTGATATCGACTAAATACGATACTCCCGTGAACTTTTAGCTTGAAATCAAAACAATTTCTTTAGAGTGCTAGAGGCAACAACAAAAAAAAAAACGGAAAATTCGCTAACTGGGTCTTGTGTTTGTTTATTATTTTTATTTTTGGTGTAGTATCGATTTCACCACTTGTCACACTGTCAGGCGATGGATTCTTCTGGCATGGCTCTCAGACCAAGGTTGAACCCAATCCACAAGTAATGATTAGCAGCCACGATGGTTATGGGGGGAGTGTGCTAGGGTCATGACCGAAAAGGTTACAATATCGGTGTCGCCATACAACGTGGCACTCAAAGGTCATCATTGCCATCATTGTGACTATATGGTCACGAGTGCAAAGGTCAACTGTCCTAATTGTGCGATTTTAAGGTCATGAGTGCAAAAGCCAACTGTGTTAATCGTGCGACTGTAAGGTCATGAGTGCAAAGGTCATCTTTCCTGACGTTGTGACTGTATGGTCATGAGTACAGAGGTCATCAAGACTATATGATCGTGACTAGCACGGAGCAAGAAGTTAATAAGTGCACGACTGACTCAGTGGCTAGGCTGCAATGCCGGCAGTTAGAGTTCCTATTGTGGTATACCCTGTTAAAGTAACAGGATCAAAATCCAAAATTATACATTAATCAACAAACGAACAAACTATTTAGTCGTTACGAAATCCTCCAATACAGCCCATTCACTAAGCAGACTCGTAAGCTAAGGGGCTGTCCATAAATGACGTCACGCACCTGTGACGATGTATGACGAGAGGGAGGGGGTGTTTTAAAATGTAAGGTCACATCAACACGCGCAACGTTTAATAAAAGTTTCACTTAAATATTTGATTGCTTTCAATTTAATAACGTTTAACATTGCTTCACGTGTGTTACAATATTAAAGTACAGCCTTACACTAAATATTCACTTAAATGACGATAAGGTGATTAGAAACATTGCAAACTTTGAAATAGAAAATACGGCTCTTATTTACGATGGGAGGGGGGTTGCAAAGCTTTGTGACGTCATGTTAGATAAGGAGGGTCTAAGTTTTTGCGACTACATGTGACGGGGGGAGGGGGTAAAAATCGTCCGAAATTACGTCGCGTCATTTATTGACGCCCCTAAAAAAAACTGTTAAAACCCAGAAAAAATTGCAGAACTTTCAATAAAAACTTAACACTGATTCATTGGCATTGTTTTAAAAGCTATGACCGATGAAAACCTTTGTCTCGACGAATCGCCCTCCTCTCTAGAAGTGATGAATATTAAAATCCAAGAACAAAGAACGTGGATACGAAACAAGCTGATCGAGAAAGAAGATGGTAATATTTAGCCAACATAATAAAACACTTTCCCCACTATAATAGAAATAAAAATCACGGCTCACAAGATTTAACAGTACAAAATTGTGACTATATAATTTTCCTGACACCGTTTTACGATATCGAACAGGTAACACCTATGCCAGGCACTGCTTATATTTTCGCCGCACGCACTTAATGTGTTATTATATATATACTCGACCGCCCCAACCACACAATAAATCAGATTACCTTCTGAAGAGCCACTTTCTCTCACATCGGCGTTTAATTTCTCATCGCTATCGAACAGCAAGCTAATCGTTTGTCCGTTACTACAAAATTTGTGTACAGTTCAACGTGGAATCCTGGATCTATTTTTACGTGAATCAATTATTTTTTCGTTATTAAAGACATGAGCTCCATGTAAAGAGAATGGCGAAATTATTTTTGGGGAGATCTATCTACACGATGGCGATATTATTTTTGGGGAGATCTATCTACACGGTGGCGAAATTATTTTTGGGGAGATCTATCTACACGATGGCGATATTATTTTTGGGGAGATCTATCTACACGATGGCGATATTATTATTGGGGCGATCTATCTACACGATGTTGATATTATTGTTGGGGAGATCTATCTACACGATGGCGATATTATTTTGGGGAGATCTATCTACACGATGGCGATATTATTGTTGGGGAGATCTATCTACATGATGGCGATATTAATGTTTTGGTGATCTATCTACACGATGGCGATATTATTGTTGGGGAGATCTATCTACACGATGGCGATATTATTGTTGGGGAGATCTATCTCCACGATGGCGATATTATTGTTGGGGAGATCTATCTACACGATGGCGATATTATTGTTGGGGAGATCTATCTACATGATGGCGCGCTGACCTTTGTATGCCGGTAACAATTTGTCTCCAACCGGGTCAAATTGAGAAATCTGGCTTTCTATTGGTTGACCAAAAAAATGTTTTTAAAGAAAAAATATTATTGCGTCGTTTTTCTTTTTGCTGTGTGTATGAGGGAGGGGGGAGGTTTGGTTCAAATCTGTTAAGAAATTGTTTTTCCTCTCCGCCATCAATAACTGTCAGTAACTTTTAGGTTGCTTCCCCCTCACTCTTTTCTTAAAGAACGTTTTATAGCGGACATTTAAACAATCATTAGCCATTGAATTTAAACGAAATCAGTTTTGAAAAAATGTTATCATTAATGGAGACCTCAGTAGTGTTCAGATAATAGTCTCCGATAACTTATTTGGGATTCTTTAAAAAATGTGTTGAGTTACTGATCTAATCTCATATTCTGTAAAGCTTGATATTATTCTCCTACTGGTGTGCTTAATACATGGGCTATTCAAAACATTTTAAAGATTTGAATATTTCTCATTTCAGGGCCTCTACTCTGTTGAAACTGGATAATTAGGGTAACACTAACAGGACAATATCACCCTCAAGCTTAACGTTTACCCGATCTATAGTATGGTTATTAAATTAATGCCTTTTTTAGTTTGTCTCTATATAACATGTTTAGTCGTATGCTATGTTGTTCAACTCCACGTGTCGCTGGAGTTCAGTCCAGCCATCGATGACCACCCCGTCCTCCTTGCCGTATTACAACAAGAGGAGTTCAGTCACATTCAGTTTGTAAATGTTTGAACATAATCAAAACTTTTTGTTCTGTCTCATAATATAAGTGATTTATAGTAAAGAAAACATTATTTTTAAGAGTTATTAAATTTCTACATGCAGTTTCAATTTCCTTTGGACATATTTTATTGGCCTGATGTTACGCAAACCCCGTCGTCAAAACTTTAGTGACGAACATTCTGCTTGAATAGAAAGCTGTTCGTTTCCATGTTCGATGTTGCTTTCGGTGGCGCGTGTTTATTGAGCTCCGTCAGATCTTGGGGTTTGATTAAAGGGACGATCCGACTGTAAAATTGCCTGAAAGCGGAGATCTAAGGAAGTGATGCCAGCACGCTAACTTGATGGTAGCGCACTAGGATTCACCCGCTCGATGGAAAACTGTTTAGGCAAATTTTACAGTTCCATAAGTTAATAAATAATTGGGATTTACGGTTTGTCTTCATTTCTAGTTTAAATTCCTATGTTAGGATTTTTTACTTTGAAATAACTTTTCCGGATGAAATGTAACATCAGAGCAGTGGAAAATGTTGATGTCGAATCCTTTTTTTTCTTTATTTTTTATTTATTTATTTATTTATTTATTTTTTTATTAATCTTCAAATTGTCTGCCTACTACAAACTTCTGAGTGTCCAGATTGGTTTTAACATTAGATGCTACTTACTTTTTTTAAAATCGTTTTTTATTTTTATTTAAAGGGATTCAAGGTGGACTGTTGAAAAACTTTTGCACTGGCCATGCTATTCCATCGAGAATCCAATTGTAAGATGTAGAGCTGCCAACGCGGCTAAACAGGCTTCAATAAACAGGGCAACAGAATATTTTGGAATCATATCACGGTAGGGCAGGGGCCGGGAAACTTTTTTGTCTGAGAGAGCCATAAACACCATATATTTTGAAAAGTAATTCTGTGAGGGCCATACGTTATGTTTAAAACTAAAAATTCAATTAAATGTGTGTATTTTGTGTAATTTCAACAGTGGAAGTACACTAATTATGTCTCTGATTTCTCATTAATAACATCGTTATGCTGTTTTTTTTCTGAATAAACATTAAAAAAATAATTGACAAATTTTCTGAGAGCCAGATGGAGCAATCAATAGAGCCACAGATGGAGCAATCAGTGGAGCCACAGATGGAGCAATCAATAGAGCCACAGATGGAGCAATCAGTAGAGCCACAGATGCAGCAATCAATAGAGCCACATCTGGCTCGCGAGCCACGGTTTCCCGACCCCTGAGATAAGGAATCTATCGCATAATTTTTTAAAAGGTTAGGGAAGCAAAAGAGCACCAAATGTAGACAGCGTTGTGTGGCATTGCTCAGCAGATAGAGCAGGTTGCCAAGATATTTGCCAAGGCCTTTAGAGATTAGTCTCAGGACAAAAGAATATATAGGAGAAGAAGTGTCAGTAAATCATTTTGAATGACATATGTCCCCCCTCCCCCCCTCGATATCTAAGACTATTGAGAGTGTCAAGAGACATCGCATTTCTGACCATCAAAGAAAACATAGAAAGCGACTTGACTGTTAGAGAGCTCTCAGGATCTTGTCTGAGGTGGGTAGTCATAGCAAACATACAAGACACTGGGGGGAAACGATTTTTTTAAAAAAAATATTTTATTTCAAAAGGGTTTTGAGTGTCCACTTAGCGTGGGAACCACTGAAAAAGACTTTTGTTTCCACTTCGGATATAGGATACACAGACATTCACGGCTCGTTACAGAGAAATCACAGCGGGAGGAAACATGATACCAGCTAATTAAATACCGATAACTACCACTCACAAGCTTCGTCATCTTGGGTTACGCCCCCCTGATCAGTCGCGTCACAAGCAACTTTGGTCATTGATTTATTCTTTATGGGAAAATGGAAGTTTCATCAAAGTCGTATTGAATGTAAAAGGGTGTGTGTGTGGGGGGGGGGTTCAGTCGCAGTTAATCATATCGAACTTTAAGAGTGCTCTTACCCTTTCAGAGCCCCGACGTCATGCCTATATATAATCGAAGACGAGAGTGCTTGACTCTAAGCGACTATTGCCAGTAATCATGGAAGTTATTTATCATCTGGTCTTAAGAGTTTAAATTTTGATGATCGTTCTTTGTCATTTAAAGCCACTGTGTTGCTCTACTTCATTATCAAATTACGCTCAAACTTATTTCTCCTCCCATCTTTCACTTTCCTTTTTTCCCCTTAGGGGCCGTCCATAAATGACGTCACGCACATAGGGGGGGAGGGGGGTCACACTTTTGTGACGATGCGTGACGTGGGGGAGGGAGGGGGTTGAAGAAATGTGACGTCACATCGAAAGGGTAACTTTAAATAAAACTTCCACTTAAATATTTGGTCACTTAAAATTTATTTAATGACCTTTTTAAAAAAATTTAGGGCTTCTCAAAGTGCCGTTCGTTAGGCTATCAGAAGCCGGTTGGCGTAAGTTAACAAGACACGAAAATTAAATATAGTTATAATTCTTAAGTTTGAGAATCCACAAGAGAAAATACGAAATTGTAACACTGCGTTGTTTGTTGTTGATGACATCAAAGATTTGTAACCGCAATTTCGTTTGTTCACTCGCGGCTGGAGTCTGCGAAATTTTTTTTTGGTCGGTTATCCCCCCCCCCCCC
>MUZC01002921.1:225358-242679 GCA_002072015.1 Radix auricularia
TTTTTTTTTAAATGCGTCTGATAAATAATTTCCTGAAGATTACACGAACATTTTGGTAATGGCAGTAATGGAGTTTGACTCTGAAACAGAAATGACGACAGCTCTTCTGATGAATTACTGCGTTACAAAATGGAGATGGAAGTTCTTGAATCCATTAATCCTGTACAATGGTGGAAAATTAATGAACACCGATATCCGATAAGGTCATTCCTTGCCAAGACCGTTTTGAGCATACCAGTTTAAGTTTTCTCAGTTCCATGTGAATGATTATTCAGCTCGGCTGGTTATATTGTCAATTAGATCCGCTCATCACTTGAACCAATTAATGTCAACACGATTGTCTTTTTGCGTAGTTGGTGAAAAGTAGACATATAAAGGACACATGCCAGTGTTATTTAGATTTTCAACAAGAACGTGAAATGAGTGTTACTTATGACATCATACATTAAAATTTTTGGCTTTAATCGAAAATAACGATTAATTAATCGTTAATTTGTCAAAAGTTAACAATTAAATTTAAATTAATCGTTAACAGCCCTAGTATTTACCCAATGCTCTGATATTAGTAAAATTTTGCGGCGCCCCGTAAAATTCTCCTGGCCCCCCCACAGACAAAGCTAAATCCGCCACTGAGCATAATGTAATTTAAAGATACCGTTTAATACGCCATATAAAGATTCGGTATTTAAAAAACAAACAAGACAAAGAGCCCAGACTAATAACTTACCCATTAAAAATGTATGATTATGTGACGAACTAAAGAACAATCAGATTACTCTGGTCAGACAAAGCCGCGAAGTTTTCACCACAGATAAAGGTCAAAGCCACGTGACGTCAAAACCGTTGGCTAACCTCATTTTAACGAGTCAGGCGAGTTACGTCACATCTGTATTGGACACCAGATTGACAATGACAGACTGTGCTACGATCTAATCGATGTTTAGGGTTTTCCCAGTCGGCTTGTAATTGGTGATTCTTGTTTTATTGCAGTGACTATGGACTAATATTTATTACTTTTATTTCTGCAATTAAATCTGCGGGAACTCTAAGCGTATTTATATTTTAGAAACGCTCACACTCACAGCTTCATTTATTCGTTCGTTTGTTTTTAAAATGGTTTCTATATACTCGATCGTCTCGTGGATGTGTGTTTAGTTTAATGAAAGAAATTTGTATGTTTAGTAACCCTCAACTTTATTTATGTATGTACATATTTCCTCTCTACTCATAATAAGTTCGGCATCGTTTAGAAATGTATGAATATCTTGCTCTTTATTGGATGTTTCTTGTTTTCCTCAAGCTTTGCCTGCTCATTTATCTTCGTGTCTATTGATGTTTCTTGTTTTCCTGTCTTAAACTGCTCATTTATCACCGTGTCTATTGATGTTTCTTGTTTTCCTCGACCTTTGCCTGCTCATTTATCTCCGTGTCCATTGATGTTTCTTGTTTTCCTCAACCTTTGCCTGCTCATTTATCTTCGTGTCTATTGATGTTTCTTGTTTTCCTGTCTTACACTGCTCATTTATCACCGTGTCTATTGATGTTTCTTGTTGTCCTCAAGCTTTGCCTGCTCATTTATCACCGTGTCCATTGATGTTTCTTGTTTTCCTGTCTTAAACTGCTCATTTATCACCGTGTCTATTGATGTTTCTTGTTTTCCTGTCTTAAACTGCTCATTTATCACCGTGTCTATTGATATTTCTTGTTTTCCTGTCTTAAACTGCCCATTTATCACCGTGTCTATTGATGTTTCTTGTTTTCCTCAACCTTTGCCTGCTCATTTATCACCGTGTCTATTGATGTTTCTTGTTTTCCTCGACCTTTGCCTGCTCATTTATCTTCGTGTCTATTGGTGTGTCTTGATATCCACTGCATCTATAAGACTGCATGGGTTTCGAGAAGTGTTTATTTTCGGACTCAGAGAATGTGTGATGTCTCGTTGTTTAGCTGCCTGGGGTATTGATTTGCCATCGTAGAAGGTAAAAACATTTCTCATATTCTCGCGATAAGCGGCGAATGTGGTACGGTGTGGTATCAATGGTGATCACATTTGGTTCGTAATTACTGCAGATGGTTGCCTGCCACAGAGTTTTCTCAATGAGTGTCTGATGATCGGTCTACTCGTATCCTAGGCTGCATGGTGGCACTTTTTTTTACAGCAAACTCATCCGCACATACGGGTTCTATGATTTCCCACTTCGTTGTCATTCGTGTGTAATGCGGTTGAATTGTATTGTCTATAAACATCTTGAAAAGATACAAAACTTTCAGGTCGACCTAACTTCCTGATTCGTGTCAGACTAGTGCTCCTCTGAGACACGTGTGTCTTCTATTCATGATCATTTACAACAGAATGCCTTTGTCATCTTTCTAGACACAGCTTTGCAAGGTGGGATGTAGTTACCCATATTTGACCAACGCTGGGATACGTTCTAATGTCGCTAAAACGCCATTACTCTTACTTTGAGGGTGGGGGGTTAGTACTCACAATATAAAACTAATTCGTGCCCGTATCGAGTTCTTTTTTATTTGAGTGCTTGGGTCTGCAATCGGGGTGGGTAGAAAAATAAGCGTATTCTAAAATAGATTATAAGTGAGCCTGACTAGACTCCAACGAAACGTTTCTGCAAAAGTCCTTCATGTGGGGAAAAAATTAAAACTTTTAAAAAGTACGAAAATAACACAAAACTTATAAACAAAAAGAAATCGACCAGAAAGATCACTCAACGGTCCGTAGCGTCTTGTCAGACTCACTAGCGTCTTGTCAGACTCACTAGCGTCTTGTCAGACTCACTAGCGTCTTGTCAGACTCACTCATACCATATTCAATTAAAAAAATATATATTTTTACATATTTTAAAAAAAATGTGTGCGCAACAGCTAAAAGTATTGCTAACAAACTGGGGATGGGTAAGAGTGACAATAAAAGAAAAGGAACGCCTTTCTCAAAGAACAATAAATAAAAAATGAAAAAAAAAACAAAAAAAAACATGCTTCATCCAATTCTGAATTAAATATGATTTCCAAACCGTTATTTATAGCTCCCTTTATACCTATCCTATTAACAGTCTCACCCGTGGGTAAACAACTCTGATTTTATACAACCTTGTGGCGTGTAAAACTGGGAAGCATTACACTGATCTAATCAAACGGTTAAAAAAAATTTGACGCCGTGTTAAAGACGTTTTGTGACGTGAACGTGTCTGACGATTTAAGACAATTAATAAATGGAATTAGACTCCGCAGTGTCTTTGATTTGATTGGTTCTATGACGTCATAGAGTGACGCGAGATTTGAATTTAAGAAAGATTTTAAGGGGCGTGGGATCTAACCCAATGTTAAGGCCACAATAACAAATATGTTGATGAATGACTATTGATAGAAAGTACTTCACTGACTTGGAGTGGAGATGGGGGCCGCCATGGTCTACCGGGTCTCGAGAAAGTTCTAATGGAAACATTACGACCACGACCACGTGGTTATAGAACACAAAAACAAACAAAAAATCAGAAATATGTTTCCGCTGGTGATTGAACCCAGGACCTTCCGCGTGTGAGGCGGATGTGATGACCGCTACACTACAGAAACTTATATTGGGTGGTCAACTAAATTTCTATTCTTTGAGTATTATTTGTTTAAAATTGTCTTAGTTCACCCTACAAAGAAAATATTATAAATTATCTTAAAGTTCAAAATGTCTGAGTATTTAGGGACTGTTACAAATTTCATTTAGTTATTTTCTAAAACTTAATTTATTTGAAATTTCCATCGCCTTGTTGACTTGTTTGTGTTCATTTTCCCAGATTATAAAAAATTATAATTATAGCTGCAAATTTTCCAATCATTAAATTAAAATCATTAACTATCATTCGATTTATTCCTGTTTCATTTTGTGCCCGGGTCCGTCCTAAGTCGTAAGTCGTAAGTGGTAAGTCGTAAGTTGTAAGTTGTAAGTCGTAAGTTGTAAGTCGTAAGTTGTAAATTGTAAGTCGTAAGTTGTAAGTCGTAAGTTGTAAGTTGTAAGTTGTAAGTCGTAAGTTGTAAGTCGTAAGTCGTAAGTCATAAGTCGTAAGTGGTAAGTGGTAAGTCGTAAGTTGTAAGTCGTAAGTCGTAAGTCGTAAGTCGTATGTTGTAAGTTGTAAGTCGTAAGTCATAAGTCATAAGTGGTAAGTCGTAAGTCGTAAGTCGTAAGTTGTAAGTTGTAAGTCGTAAGTCATAAGTCGTAAGTGGTAAGTCGTAAGTCATAAGTTGTAAGTTGTAAGTCGTAAATTGTAAGTCGTAAGTGGTAAGTCGTAAGTTGTAAGTGGTAAGTCGTAAGTTGTAAGTCGTAAGTTGTAAGTCGTAAGTGGTAAGTCGTAAGTTGTAAGTCGTAAGTCGTAAATCTAATTTTTCATAATTTTATTTCAGTTAGATTTCCTTTCTTAACCATGGACCATATCAAGTGAGTTTCCATTATTTCAGTTAGATTTCCTTTCTTAACCATGGTGGACCATATCAAGTGAGTTTCCATTATTTCAGTTAGATTTCCTTTCTTAACCATGGACCATATCAAGTGAGTTTCCATTATTTCATTTCATTCGTAAACTATGCCAGACTATGGATACAAATTGTTATGTAAAATGTAGGGCTGTTATCGATTAATTTAAAATTAATAGTTAATTTTTGAAAAATTACCGAATAATTAATCGATAATTTTCATTAAAGCAAAAAATAAGATGTATGACGTCATTAAACTGAAAATTTCAAGGGAAGTAACAAAAACAGGCAATTCACTTGTTTTAAATTTAGATATAAGTGGTTCAATATAATGTCAATTAATTTGAATTTTGTTATTGTTAATTAAATAAAAACAATGTTTAATTTTCGATATCATTCACTTATAAAACAGCCTTTTTTAAAGTTTACACTTTTAAAATATTTTTTTTTTTTTAAATGGAGAAATTTGTACGAAAAAAGTAACTATTTTTAATTATTAATAATTGATTATTTATTAATAAATTGGTGATATTAGTGAAAAGATTATCCATAATTTAATCCCTATTTTATCGATTAAAATAATTTTAATCGATAAATTTTTTTACCGATTAATCGAGAAATTAATCGATAATTTCCGCAGCCCTAGTAAAATGATTACAGTTACAGTGAATAGTGAATACAAAAAGCAAATAATTACTTACTGATGTTTATAAACGCCAATGTATCAGTGTATAATCAAAACATATACACAAGGCTGGCATCTAAAGGCCACCAGTCTAAGAATGACAATACTTCTCAAATATTTATTTTGTAAAATTTTACTGTAATTATATAACAGGATGAAAATTCATTCTTTTAAAGTTTTTTTTTTATTTTTTTTTTTTTAGCAATTCCATAAAATTTGAATAACATCTTATTTGTACTCATTGAAAGCGTTCGTTTGTTTGTTTGTTTGTTGGTTGTAGTTGTTTTTTAAATGAACATAACTAATATTTGGGAGGGGGGTGGTTGTCGAGTGGCACGCGCACTTGGCTGGCATACAAAGAGTCTCTGTAAAGCAAACGTTTTCTCTAAGGTTCGTTGGTCCGTATGCAACGTACCAAAAATGAGTGTGCAAAGTTGTGAAGTATCCATTTTTGGGGGGTGAAATATTTCACCACTTGCTGCGTGGCAATTCTAACTCATGCGCGGCGTCGGTCAGACATCTAAGCGGGCGCGCTGCTTAAAACGATCATTGCATTGAAAGCAGGGAACCCTGAGCAGGTCTGATTGGTAACTGGCGTAGTCAGGTTTAAAGCAATAAAGAGTCAGAATTATCACAATATTGATCGTGGGCCATTCATAAATAGAAGAAGAAGATTTTATAAAGCCGGGCGTCACTATAACATTCAACGAACACACGAATAAGCATTGGATCACGTTGAAATGGTTTCCAACCTAGTTATGTGGTCATCTCAATTTTCACGCAGAAACCTTATTTTAAAAAAACAAAAAACAACACCAATAAGATAAGATTTATAAGATCAGTTGCACATTGGAAAATGTAAGTTTGATCGGTTATTTCACTTATAAAATCCTGCTACACCAATTACCCTCTGTCAGGTAGACCTTCATCAAATTACCTTACTTCATGTAGACCTTCATCAAATTACCTTACTTCATGTAGACCTTCATCAAATTACCTTACTTTATGTAGACCTTCATCAAATTACCTTACTTCATGTAGACCTTAATCAAATTACCTTACTTTATGTAGACCTTCATCAAATTACCTTACTTTATGTAGACCTTCATCAAATTACCTTACTTCATGTAGACCTTCATCAAATTACCTTACCTCATGTAGACTTTCATCAAATTACCTTACTTCATGTAGACCTTCATCAAATTACCATATTTAATGCAGACATTCATCAAATTACCTTACTTCATGTAGACCTTTATCAAATTACCTTACTTCATGTAGACCTTTATCAAATTACCATATTTAATGCTGACCTTCATCAACTTATCGCACGCTATGGAGATCCTTCATCTCACTATTGTAGACTATCAAGGCGTTCTTAAAATTGTCGTTTAAAATATTTCAATTTTTAAAAAGACAGATTCAGAAAAATTTCCTTACTCATTACAAGAGGCCTCAAAATTTGAATAGCCTTGGGCCCTCCGATTGGCTAAATGTGGCCTGGCTCAGCTGTCTTAATTATTGATGACGTCAGTGCTTTCTTAGCGAGCATGATCAGATGAAGGTTTTAATTTACCTGAGACAGCATCAGGCCAAGAGATAAGGCTTACCAACATCACGGGCATAAACAAAAATTAAAATTACTCAATTTAATCCCAGTTTCAATTTATTTCTGAAATGTTAATACGCTTAAATAAAATCAATTGTCATTAGCCAGTTAGTTAATTTGATTAAGGTTTGTATCATTATTAATTTATTTAATGTTTGTATTTTTCAAAATATTTATCATTTCTGTTCTTTATTTAAAAAATAACTAGATACGACCGCCGCGTAACAAAAGCCACAGCCTTGCACATAGATAGTGCAAACACACGTAACAAAAGCCACAGCCTTGCACATAGATAGTGCAAACACACGTAACAAAAGCCACAGCCTTGCACATAGATAGTGCAAACAACGAGAAGAAATACGGACACACGCAGCAGAAAGAAGAAATGATATCAACGCAAGTGAACGTCGGGAGGGGGGAAGAGCGGACGCATTGTTGATCTAGAGACATGCGTAGTACGGTTTTTGGTACCTGCCCAATCACCGTGCACCACTCTCGCTTGCCAACCATAAACTGTGATTGGTCGATCCTTACAAGGATCATTCGTCATGCTTACTTGCTGGCGTCTTGTGCTTGGATATGAGGCGAAAAAATATTTTAATTATCACTAACTGGGAACCGGTGGCCTATATTTAGTGTTTTACTAATATAAGCTGTATAAAAATGTAAAACACACATTCCTCTATTTCCCGTGCATGTAGAAATTCGGAAAGTTGTTTAGTACACTCCCCACGAAGAAGCAGTCATAACTGATGCGCCACTCTCTTAGGATTGCTGGTATAGACTGGCAGACACTATGCTTTTCTCGTGGGCAGTTATATATGGCCTGCTCCAGAGTGGGTAAAGAGGAAAATCTTTGTGTACAAATTCCAATTGGAACTGCCAAAAAATATTATCTATCACATTGCTTTGAGATAATTGTACCCTTTTGTTGCATGCAAATAAAAAGTTCAGTACACTTCTACAGAAAACCTTATTTAAAACCCGCGAGAAGCCGGGTACTCGCCTCTAGTAATATCATAATGCAAGACACTAAATCGTGTGTTTATATGCAAATCAAATAGACTATGCCAATTTGCTGATATTGCAAACGAATATTTTGTTTCTGTTGTTAGGGTGGGAAGATTTTTGCCGATTTAAATTATTTTACCAAAATTGTCTGCTATATAATTTGAAGTATTTGAATTCTAAGTTTCTACGAAAAGCGGATTTTAAAAAAAAACAAATAATGCCATTCAATGGAAATAGATTGAAGGGCAGCCTGTAGTGTTATTTTCGTTTGATGACACGGAGATACTCACAACAACACCATCGTTAGGCAGATGTAATGATACTAGAAGCACGTGGCTACCTGTAGCTAACAACACTACAACAGCCTTCAACACCAGGGCCACCGTATCCCTTAGTCACAGTAGTAACGTGCATACAAATGCTACTAGTGCACTGTGCCTAGGGCATACAAATGTTACGAGGGCACTGTGCGTAGGGCCTACAAAATTTCCAAGCGCACCTTGCCTAGGGCATACAAATGTTACGGGTCACTGTGTTTATGACCTATAAATGTTACGGGGGCACTGTGTTTATGATCTATAAATATTACGGGGGCACTGTGTTTATGACCTATAAATGTTAAGGGGGCACTGTGTTTATGACCTATAAATCAGTGGCGGATTTAGCTATAGGGCAGGGGGGCGGGTCGCCCCCCCCCCGCGCTCCAGTTGGGTCTAAAATGGCGCCCCCCTGAGACGCCCTCATGAACACTAAAAAGGTGTAACCAGAGCAAAAAAAAAAAAAAAAAAAAAAAAAAAGAATGCTAAACACGAAAAATTTAATCAACACTAAACTGCAATACGACAATATTGGCTTGCTAAATATCGTATTTCAAAACTGTAATATCTGGTTTGGTCAGTCAGGAGCGTCGCTAAGTGGAAAAGAATAGAGAAATATTGAAACGAATGATAAACGTGACGTTTTTCTTGATTTTTAGCAAAACAAGGTTTGCTATTCAGAGTACACAGAGAAAATTCTTGCTTTAGACTTTAGTGATGTTAGTTGTAGAAATACTTGAAATATTTGTTAAATCACAAGTTTATTAGCCAACTATGATTCCACTTTGGACAGTCATCTAGAGTTTAAAAGAAAAATGAAATTTATTTAAATCATGATGTGCAGATTGATTTAATTCAATCATTTGCATCTGAATTATCGGCAGTAATTGATAATGAACATGTATTTTCTGTAATTATCGATTAGACGGACCATTGATATATTTGAAATTGATAAGATGTCATTTTACGTTCAGTTTCAAAATCAGGACATGTTGTGGAACTACATATTACAAAAGCGAGACATTGATATCACAATCTGAGGAGGAAAGGCATATGTTGGCTCATCTGTGATGTCTTGAACTAAGAGTGGCCTTCAAACCTTCATACAATGCCATCTATGTTCATTGTTGTACTCATGTTTTGAATTTGGTCACTATCAAAGCAATGTCTGTAAACAGTGATGTATACAGTTGTTTTTGGTACAGCTGAAAGGTATTCTTTACGTCTAGTTTACAACTTCTAAATACTCTTTTAAAAAATTGAAAATCTCAATATGAATCAACAGCAGATAATCTGAAATGACTTTTTGATACAAGATGGGCAAGCCGTAGGCCGTAAGCATGCAGTTGATGAAGTTGTTGGATCTTTCTCTGCTATTCTAGCCATTCTAGAAGATATAATTTCAAGGCCATCGACATAACATAAAGGAAGTGTCAGAGCAGAAGCAATGGGACTATCTGCTTTAATAACAAAATATTCTTTTGATGCTATTTGTTTTAAAGTTGGTTAATATTTTCATGTTATCAAACCACTTGCAGCTCAAGAGTATTGACATTGCATTGCAAAACGATTGATTGATGTTGGAAGAAATAAGTTTGTTGAAATGAGAAGCGATCAAGCTTTTTAAAATTCTGAAAGTAGATGTCTAATAATTTATTAACGAAAATTGTTCCAAACTAGATGTTAAAAACAAAATTTAAAGAAACGCGAATTGGAGAAAATAAAAGTTTGGCAGGTGAACTGAGTAGAGATGAAAGGGCTGATGATCCAACTAACAGTTTTAAATCTGAAACGTACTTCACTATCTTGGATACACTTCTAAAATAAATAGATGATCGATTTAATGACTTTAGGGGCGCAGCTATTTATTTCTATTGTATTGATCCATCACAAATGTTGGAAGAAAATACAGATCCTCTTCGAAGTTTATGCAAAATTTACAAACACATTAACCTAGAAGAAGCATTCTTGAATATTATACCTTTAAAAATTTGCATGCATCACAACGTCCATCACTATCTAGTGAGCTACAACTTAAACCATTCTTGATTGAAAAATAAATTGCATCATGTCTCTCTTGTTTGTCAATATTCTATACACATTTACTTGAATCTTCCTGATAGCAGTGATTGAAAATCATCATACATTATTTGCGCTCAACAATGACAAACGAACGTCTGTCTGGATTGGCATTAATTTCAAATGAACGTGATCTAGGTGAGAACGTTGACTTTAAATCAACGATAAATCGTTCCGCTTCACGTAGAAAGAAATTTAAATAAGGCTCAGGGCTCTATATAAATTCGCATAAACTAGTGTTGTTTTAGTCCCAGGTCCTATTTTAGTTTTAGTTTTTATTTCGTTTTTTCTGTAATAATTTTAGTTTTAGTCTAGTTTTAGTTTTGAGCTCAATTTTAGTTTTCGTTTTAGTTTTCGTCGACTAAAACTAAAACACCTGAGTTTTAGTTTTCGTCTTATACATTTTAGTTTCACTTTTAGTTTTAGTCTTGTAAACACCAATAACTAATAACATGATTGTTCATGATCAATTGTTGAAACAAATTGAAGCATAATAATAGTAGTCACAGAGATGACAGCTCAGTGTACTGAGACTGAGTCCATTCACTCAATTGTCACATTATAAGTCACACTATCACATTGTGTTATGTGCCAATGCCAAGACTCAATTTTTGACTATGTTGTAGACTAGCAGACTTGCAGTGCATGTACAAAAAACAGCAACAACTAAAAACGTAATAATAATAAGAAACCAAAAACGTAAGTCAAAATTAAAACAAATGTATTCATTCTAAGACCAAGAACTCTGAACTAACTAAACTAAGTAACAACAGTTCACTTGAAGAGTGAAGACTAAGCGTCAAAACAAATGACTGTTCAGCTTGAGAAAGACCCGTTTTTCTAGACTCCGATTAGTTCTGTTTCTTTTCCTAGTAGTCAAATCACCACAAAGAGAAAAAATTCTCTCCACGTAAGCCCCCGAAGCTGGTGCAGTCAATATATCTAATGCCAGTGGTGCAAGCAACGGAAACGTTTTTTGAACGTTCTGTGATTGCCAGTAGCTTAAGCCATTGCCATCCTCACTGACTGCTTTGGCAGCTTCTTGATAGTGCAACAAATAATCTTCCAGTTCGTCTTCAGGCCCACGAACTGCAGATATAATATTAGTGATTGGTGGGGTGTTCGCAATGTGTTGCGTCAGGGATTTGAAGCGCTTGAGAGGAGGTCCAGATGTAGTCAGGGCTGTTGAACCAACGCTATCAGGAGACGCAGTTGCAGTGATATTTCGGTTAGGAGTAGGCTGACCAGCAGCTGAAATCACTTGACCAAGCTGTGCACTTACTGCGGCTGCTGCTGCTGAAGCAGTTTCTTCTCGCAACACAAACTGTTTTGCTGCACTTAGAAGATGCCCTTTTCCTGAAATGAACAGTGCTGACACAGTGGTAGGATCAAGCAGGCAAGCTGCAGAAGGTATAGGTTCAAAAATATCAGAATCTGGTTCCAACGCAAACTCAAATCGTCGCCTCAAGCCATCCAAAAAGGTGACTGCTAGCTCTTTTAGTGATGCGTCCAGAGTTTGATCAGACTGTGCCTCAAGAAGATGATATTCTATGTCCATAAGTGCTGGAATTACTGATGACATAACAACTTTATCGCCTTCGAGTAAACGTGTATGTTCGGCAAATGGTTGCAGAAGCTTCAGTAACTGATCTATTTTTTGCCATTCACTTGAAAGAAGAGTGTCCCATTCCATTTCTTCCGCTACTGCATTCACACTAACCTTCAGTTCAATTAGTCGCTGCAGTAGAAGGAATGTGCTTGACCATCTTGTGGGACAATCTGCAATAAGAGTTTTCTTGCTCTTCAACACTAGCTTTTGGGTTGCAACAGATGATTTTCTAAACTTTTCAACCATACGCCTTGCTGAATCAAGTATCGGTTTTATGGCAGCACACTTTGACATCTCATTAACAACTAGCTGCATAGTATGAGGCATACATGCCATGCGTTTCAATTTCAAATAGTGACCATCAACAGTCGTTTCTGCCCTTGCAACCTCATAGTCTTTATCTTCATTAATATTGTCAACCTCATCATCCTCTTCCTCATCAGAATCAGAATCTGTGCCAGTGGCAGTTTCGCATCTATCAACAAACATGGTTTTAAAAGCTTTTATCATGTTAGCGCCATTGTCCGTAATAACTAGCATGACTTGGCTAGTTTTTATACCCCATTTTTCGAAGCAATCGCTAACTTTAGCAGCAATATTTTCACCTGTATGAGGATGACTAACAGTAAACACATTCAGTGTTAAATGTTCACCTTGCTGTATAATTGGATTGTACAAACAAGCCGAAACACCAAGGAACGCTGCCGTAAGGCCCCTTTTTGACCAAATATCCAAGCAAAGGGTAAGACGCCGGGCATGTTGTATATTCTCTTTAACCTTCTTTTCGAGTTCTTCACACGCCGATTTTAAAGCCGTTTGTATAGCTGTACGGCTTGGTACTTGAAACTTGGGATCCATTGCCTGGCAGAACTCTCTGAATGCCTCATGCTCGACCTGTACATGTAAATTGCATTCTTTCATTATTGTAATTATTTTACAATTTACATTTTATAGTTGCATATTAATTATTATGTACCAATATACAGCCATTTTTATTTATTCTTATATTAATTCAATGAAATGAATAACATTTAACAGTTNGGCCATGTGTACAAATTTTATCTGTTTTAAGTACTCTAACAATTATTTTTCTCAAGCCCTGTCCTGTCCCATAATAAAATTAGTGATACTGCTGCCCATATTAATACACATAAAATTATAATGAAAAAGTTTTGTTTTACAATTTAATGTTCGTAAGGTTATGATACTACATGAATGATATGTCACATGTGTCTTTGTGTGACTTTTTGTTTATAGGTTCAAAGAAGTAGTAGTAGTTATTAATAAGAAATAAATAAAGCATGATTACTTACCAACGACGTGGAAACACCAGTTTTTGCTATGAATCGTGTCAGAGCTTGCATTCTGGAAATATTTTCAACAGACTGTGCAGAATATTTGTGTTTATTAAGTTTATTACCAAACATGTCGGTAATTTTCCTTGAGGCAGAAGAGTTGGCAGCTGGCAACTTTGTTGACTTACTGGGTGCTGCTCTGCTGCTACTTTAGTCTTCTCTTTCTCTTCCATGGCATCATTTTCTTTCTTGTGGCAAGCTTTTAAATACCGTTTTAGATTTGTAGGATTCCTTCCCACGAGCAGTCTTTCACATTTCTTACCGTCGTTAATAACCAAACATTCACTTTTGTTTAAATCTATACGGTACGTGAAATAATCCCAAACATAACTCGATTTTGGGCGTCCACTTACTCCACCAACACCAGTTCCTGCTGTTGTCTTTGTCAACTTTCAATGTTAAATAATTGTATTATTTTTATGACTTATATTATCGCCCAGTTGATGCGCATGCGCGATCATCAAAGAAATCAGGTCATAATAATTTCCTAGAATTTCGCAAAAGTGCAGTAACGGATAAGAACGATAAATGGGGATTTTAGTTTTTATTTCGTTGGGGAGTTTTAGTTTCAGTTTTTATTCAGTCTTTTGTCTACCAGATTTAGTTTTCGTCTAGTTTTAGTCTTGCTGCTAATTTTAGTTTTAGTTTTAGTTCTAGTTGACGAAAATGTACATATTTTCGTTGACGAAGGTTTTAGTTTCAGTTTTCGTTGACGAAAACAACACTAGCATAAACTAAGTTTCTTTCTTAGATCAATAAATGTACTATTAAAATAAATATACGTTACTATTTTGAAAACATATCTGTTTATATTGTTTCTTCTGTTTGACTTGTTTGTTAATTTGGAAATTTTACTAAATTAGTAGGCTAATAATTAGTATTGACAAGGGCTGCGGAAATTAACTATTCATTTCTCGACAAATCCTTTAAAAATTAAGGATTAAATTATTTTTAACTATTAATCGACCCATCACTTAAAAATAATTTGAAGTCAAAAAGTCAACAAATTTTTTAAATATTTTTTTAAAATGCGGCTGATAAATAATTTCCTGAAGATTACGCGAACATTTTGGTAATGGTAGTAATGAAGTTTGACTCTGAAACAGAAATGACGACAGCTCTTCTGATGAATTACTGCGTTAAAAAATGGAGATGGAAGTTCTTGAATCCATTAATCCTACACAATGGTGGAAAATTAATGAATACCGATATCCGATAAGGTCATTCCTTGCCAAGACCGTTTTGAGCATACCAGTTTAAGTTTTCTCAGTTCCATGTGAATGATTATTCAGCTCGGCTGGTTATATTGTCAATTAGATCCGCTCATCACTTGAACCAATTAATGTCAACACACTTGTCTTTTTGCGTAGTTGGTGAAAAGTAGATATATAAAGGAAACATGCCAGTGTTATTTAGATTTTCAACAAGAACGTGAAATGAGTGTTACTTATGACATCATAAATTAAAATGTTTGGCTTTAATCGAAATTAACGATTAATTAATCGGTAATTTTTCAAAAGTTAACAATTAAATTTAAATTAATCATTAACAGCCTTACTCAATGCTCTGATATTAGTAAAATTTTGCGGTGCCCCCTAAAATTCTCCTGCCCCCCCCCCCCACGCAGACAAAGCTAAATCCGCCACTGCTATAAATGTTACGGGGGCACTGTGTTTATGACCTATAAATGTTACGGCGGCCTACCGAAGGCTTTTGTTTGTGACTTCTTGACTTTGAGTAATATTTTATCTGTAAATTTTTTTTGGGGTGGGGATGGGAATGGGATAATGCTGTTGCAATTTTCAATAAATAACATTTGTTAAAATAAACTAGACTAAATTTTTGTGTGTGTGTCTAAATTGTAACGTAAAACACGTCTTAAATTTTAATTACTCCTATTTTTCAGAGTTGGCAAAAATTAACAATTGTACCTCATCGATTTTTGTCACCGCTCGTCATAGAACTTCGTTCACATAACAGGCCATAGCTTCATGTGCTTTTTTGGAATCAATATCCACATTGGTTAACAATACAAAGACAATGACAACCATTCATCTGATCTTATCTTATATTATCTATCTGTTACAGGCGCTTTTTCTTACCAGTAGATTATTGTGTCCTACGCTTATTCATGGTTTGTGTTTAGTCCTGGATTCTTATTATAGTTTTAAATATTGTTAAAGTATTGGATGCAAGTTTCTTCAGGCGACTCATTTCGGACGGGAAGAACGAGAATTTGTATGTGTTTGTTCTTACATACGTAATAAGAACGGTGTTTTTATCATTATGTCTATAAGAGGGTTGCATTAAGTTATGTTTGTGTTGTATTTCTAAATTAGAATTAATTGCTCTAGGTATAGTTACTACTTTACTCTCGCTTCTTCTATCCCCTAGAGTTTCAAGGTTTAATGTTTTAACTCTATATAATGGTGCTGTTCATTTAAGTTTTGAATACTCCCCAGTAATGAATCTGGACGCTATTTTTTTAATTTGTTCTAGTTTATCAAAGTTTTCTTTGGTGGATGGGTGCCATACAGAAGATGCATATTCTAGTACAGCTGCGCACATTTTTGCTATCATTTAACGTGATCGTATTTTAGCTTTTCTTGAAAATATAATGTCGTTAGAAGAAAAAAAACACGCAGCCATAAATATTTGAAGATGAGGCCGCGGGCAAAGGAGTTAAAATTTAAACGCGGGCTGCATTTAGCCCTTGGCCCTCAGTTTGATCTAAACCTTGGGCATACGAAAATGAGTGTGGCTAGGTTTTTCTTATATAATATAATATAATACGATATAATATTATATAATATAATATAATGTTGTATATTATAATATAATATAATATAATATAATATAATATAATATAATATAATACCAGATGTCGTGTATTCAAGAGCTAGAATCATGTCTGCCCCGCCTTCGCTAACACTACAGAGTCCAAGAATGCGAAACTGATCCCAATGTTGCACAGGAATAAGTACCACAATAATAAGTAACCACAATAATAAGTACCACAATAATCCAATAGACGTCATTGTGTCAACTTTAACGATAACTTCGAGATTTTCCTGCCAAATAATACTTCTGAAGCTCAGGGAATACTTTCAGAACACTGATGAGGACATTTGCAATAAACCCCTTGAACTTAGCATTTTAGGATTAAATCACTATAAAAATAGTTTTTCTTAACGAAAATTTTGGCCTCTCATTTGAGTTCTTCCCCTTGTCCAAAACCTTTCATAACGAGTCAAGCAAACCAAGAAAACATAATTCAGATTAACCACCGTAAACTGTTATCACGAGACTTATTTACAGCTATTTCCCTAAAATTGATCCCACACACGTTACATCAATAGTTACCTCAACCCCAGCAGGATTGTCTTAAAAGAAGCTCACCTTACATGTATTGTGTTGTTGTTGTTTTTTTTCCGTCAAAATTTCACAACCGTAAATTACCTCGTAGCTGTCGTTATCGGGTTTCATGTTAAACGTTGTCGACGTGCATCGCGCCTGAGATCGATGACGATGTTATCAACTAAACCGGCGTATGTAATCTTTGATATAGATCATGTAACCACAGAATATTAAAATTACATCTCTGAACCCAATGGAATATTAAGGGGGGCTGAACGGGCTAAAGCCAGGGGACCCCGATGTTTTAGGGTCTCCCGAACTTAGTATTTTTCATAATAAAGGTGTACCAATGTTTCCATGAGTTCTTGAAATATCACAACTTAAATAAATGAATAAAATATTATCTATTAATCTGATCGCTATTCGGTCTACATAATCGAAAAGCCTGATTAGATAGGCTCAAAAAGGGGAAATATTAAAGAATAATGTTTATATTTCTGGTCGCATGGAAGTGTGTAGGCTTGTGGTGGTAGTGTGTAGGCTTGTGGTGGAAGTGCGTAGGCTTGATGTGGAAGTGTGTAGGCTTGTGGTGGAAGTGCGTAGGCTTGTGGTGGAAGTGTGTAGGCTTGTGGTGGAAGTGTGTAGGCTTGTGGTGGAAGTGTGTAGGCTTGTGGTGGAAGTGTGTAGGCTTGTGGTGGAAGTGTGTAGGCTTGTGGTGGAAGTGTGTAGGCTTGTGGTGGAAGTGTGTAGGCTTGTGGTGGAAGTGTGTAGGCTTGTGGTGGAAGTGTGTAGGCTTGTGGTGGAAGTGTGTAGGCTTGTGGTG
>MUZC01002921.1:244832-255390 GCA_002072015.1 Radix auricularia
CCCCCCCCCCCCCCCCCCCCGTAAGACATGACATATTACAAGAAGTATGTGAGGTCCAGGAGGGGCATATTTTTACTACCTTATCAAGACCCCCACAAAAAAACATAATTTTAAATAATAATTTTCTCTTTTTTACCATTTAAGAAGAAAAAAGTTATAAATAGGGTATTAAAATGTTGATGTAACTTTGAAGCTTTTATTTTTATGCGCGGCTTTGTTCTATTAAATCTAAAATAAAGTTTTAAAATATTGAAAGACTTAATAGCACGGTGACTTCTGTATGAGATTATGTAAGAGGTTTAATATAAGATGGGTATGTAACCGTTTTTTCTATACACAAACCATTTCGTAAATAGGCGAGTAAAAATTAATTAATAGTAGGACTGTAGCAGATACAAATTTTTGAAATCTGGCTGGGGCCGCATTTGGTCGGATTTATGCACTGAGATCCGGTCGAAGCCGGATTTGTAAAAATGGCAGGATTTCGGATTTGCAGGAGCCTACAAACTAAGGGTGACGGAGTGTGGAACGCACCGGGTGACACCATTTCAGGGGGTGTTACCAAATTTAAAATTTTAAAATACCCGAATCGTTTCTTGATTATTTTTTTTAATTTGTAAAAAAAAAGATAATTAGTAAATAAAATTAAAAACTAAAATAGAAAACCGAAATTAAATAATCATGAGACATCAATACAGCCTTGCCATATGGCAAACATTAGCAGCCATTAATTCTTACACCACACACACACACACACACACACACACACACACACACACACACACACACACACACACACACACACAAACACACAAACACACACCCAAACACACACGCACACACACGCACATGCACGCCCACGCACAAATTAATGCCAAAGTTGTTGCCTTGATGGAGAGCAAGAATAAAAAGTTGGATGGATACTTTGCTAAATAAATAAACTTTAAAAAGATGTCATCAAATTGTTTCTTGCTACGCCATATCCTATCATCACAGGGACAAAGGCTTTGAATCTTCATAGAATATAGGAATTCTTTTGGGGGGATTATTGAGATATTTTATAAATCTGACCCAGTGTTTAACGAGCAGCGAAATATGTTTATCCGTATCTTTCCTCATATAAACAAAAAGAATCTCTAAACCTTAAAACACATGGGCGATAGTTTTAACAATAGTCTAATCATGAATTGTAAAACGCGATGGATCGAAACAAAGAGACTGTGTTTTTCCTGGCCTACCCATACCCTAATCGATGGCTACCCAGCAGCATTATTGCAGCCTCTTCTTTCAGCATTATTTCAATGATTACTCCCTTCAGCATTGTCAATGATTACTCCCTTTCAGTATTATGTCAATGATAACTCCCAGTTTCTATAACTGACTACCAAGGAGGAGATGAAGACGCATAATTTTATTGGCTTGGGGGAGGGGTGGGTAGCGTTAAAATGATGTGAATTCTGATTTCCACATGATTTATTATTTTTTTAACCAACACAGTAACACCCAGGGAAATCGCTCAACCATCATTTCCCCAAACACAAGCACATTAGCCCTTCCATTGAACAACAATTGGCGCGGCTGGAAAACAGCATACAAAAACAAATATTTTTTTTTTTTTAATGGTTTAAAATTAGTCTGCATTCAAATACAATTTACAATTTCGTTAAAGTTTTATTATTGTTCCATGGTTTCTTAAAAAGATCTATTGGTCAAACTGTTACGTGAGAATGAGTCTGTACACGGATCATATATCGGATAGTTATTATTCTTTTTATAAAGGGGACTTTCCATGGAGGAAAACCTTTCTCCATTTCTTATTTAAGTGTTGCATGTACTCTTGCAATGAAATTTATTAAAGAAAATAAACCATAAAACATATTAACGAATTCCATACGAACTTCTTAACATTGACTTCATCCGGGGGTGGGGGGAAGGTGTGTGTCTTGTCTGCTCTATAACTACTGATGGTATAAATATGTGCGGACGAAGACGATAAAATATCAACCTTGGTTATTAATAAGTTAATGATTTGTCTACATTACTTGATTGTTTACTAAGTGATGTTAACACAAACAAAAGATATGGGTAAGAACACCAAAACAAAATGCATATTAGAGCAATTCGTTATTTAGAGTAAAATATGAGTTTACGAAATCGTTTACTACAACTACATTATACATTAATATACATATACATATACATTGTTCTTAATAAAGGGTATGATTTTTTGTATGTGAATGTTTTGTAAACCCGAACAAAGACAACCAACACGTATGCGTGCGAAGGTATGTGAGGGCACGTGCTTGAGTGCAAATGTGTATTTGTGAGTGTGTGTGCATGAGGCTATGTGTATGTTTAGATATGTGTATATTTTTCTACTCTACACAGAGAAGAAATGTGTAAAATGATGCCAGGCATCTTAGAGTTTCCAGTTGATAAAAGATTTCACCATGCTCTCTAGACCAACTAATAATAATAAAATAATAATAATTCTTGTTCAGACCATGACGAGCTATGGGGCAAGTGAAGTAGCGTTCATTAGTTTCATTATGCCACCATAACGAACAAGTGACTGTGTGGCTAGCACAATGCCCCAGGGGCCTTGCCAGACTAAGGCTCGAAAACGTGACTCTCTTTTTTGCCTCGGTTCGACAGCCCAGCGCTCTATCGCTAGATAAGAGAGTAATTTCAAGCAGTATTTCAAACTTTAAAGATAAGCAAGCGTAAGAGTACAAAAAAATTATGGAAAAGAAAATCCAATTATAACATTATACCATTCTGTGGTTGCGAAATCTCTTTGAAATAAACTCAGTTTTCCCTTGGGATGCAATTCTATACCAATAACATCATGGTTCAAAAAGATAAACATTGTACAACCAGCACGAGTGAAAGTCAGAGTCGTTCTCAACAAAACGCGAGGCCACTGGTGAGTTTCATTTATGGCTGGTATAATTATAGCTTTAAACCGTCGAGAATGTCCTATCCCGGGGCCACAAAGGCGTGCGTACCCGTCAGGGGAATGGTCAAGGTCGGTTGCACTATTGAACTCCCTAAAGCCGCCCCTGGAAGTTTTCTAGGAAAATTACATTAAAATTATTAGAAAGCCATTGAAATTTGAAATAACTTTTTTTTTATTTCCTCCTTCAATTTATTAAGGCTCATGTAATTTTTATTTACGTTAAGAAATGTGAAACACGGGCTGAGTTTCATCTCACACCTCTTAGTTGGAGATAACTCAAGAAACGTAACGCGGAGTGAAATGACCTGTTGATGGGCTTTATATTCATTGAAGAACTCGCGTCAATTATTTGTAAAAAGACCTCTTTTATTCTGATGACCTTTTTCTGACATGAAGACGTTCTTCTGACCGGAAGACCTTCTTTTGATCTGATGACCTTTTTCTGACCTGAAGACTTTCTTCTGACCCGATGACCTCCTTTTGATATGAAACATCCGTCAGATTTTTTTACTGCTGAAAACTTCGTTTAATATTGACTGTAGCTTAGACCCTGAGCCTCAGCATCGAGAGGATAAATCGTCGATTTTTGATACGTAAATTATCAATTCTTCTTTATAAACATTTTCATGTGATGTTGAATGGGGGTTATATATCCACATTGTCAACTTCTTTTTAAATCGTTTATATTAACCAGTGGCGGCTACTTGCTTGTATGTTTGTTTACCGAAAAAAATCTGGATCGATTTTTAACCCACTTCACCTTATGCTAGCGAGCTGGAATTCGCAGGCAGACTAGTGCCGACGATAAAAATGATCTATCAAAATTTCTGATATATCGCATGTACTGTAATTAAATTAATAAATTTTTACTTTATCTCTGTGTTGAATGTACATTTTAGTGCTAGACTGTCTCAGTGCGTATTATATTGAAACCTTTTTAATATTATAATGGCCCCACTGTTCCAAATCTGTAAATTTTTATGCTAGACTGTCTCGCGGTGCGCATTTTATTAAACATGTTTTTATAACCCTTTGCCCGTGATCTAATCGAGCTGAAATTCTGGTAGACTTTCGTCAGTTTTTTTTAAAACGCAATTTCCTTGGGAATAGCGTTTATATATTTGAAAAATCCAGCCTGTCTTTTCGAGCTTTGAACAGCAACTCCTTCTGAACCATACCAGATGGAAGGTTTTGGGTTTTTTGAAAATATGTTAATGAGGTTTCAAGGTTTTGTACGGGCTAAAACAAATTCCCGAAGAAGTTTTACTGGATATCTTGGAAAATCCGAAAAATCCGAAAAAAATATCATACTTTGTCAATTTCTCGCCAACCATAACATCTATCGGGTTGAAACAAACGCTAAACGAAAGCTAATAATATTTATAGAACGGTGTTGGAGAAGGCATTTTTTAAAAAAAACTGTTTTCTTTCGACTCCCATAATTTTCACAGTAATTTGTAGATAGCAATTGTTTTGTTAAGTTCAGAATTATTGATTTGAAATGACTTTTAATATAATCTACAATGATAGTTAATGGGGTTTTGCCGCTTTGTGAATGCTAATGTTAGACTGCTTCGCGGTACGCATTATTTTAATACACTCTCGGTGTGACTCTGGAACAATGTCCATTACATAAAATAATCGGAAATTCTTTGTTGGAAATTGTGTTTGAATACTTATTCTAGTTTTTATTACTTGTTTTACTATTAATTGCATAAATCCTTAATGTATTTGAGGCAAACCTCAAAATTTGGATTGTCGCATGTTACTTTTTTAAAATGAAAACCCGTTTATATATATCTATGTGTCATGTATAAAGGATTTTGGTCTATAGTAAAAAACAAATTAGTTTTTAAAAGGGTTTTTTAAAATAAAAGTCTGAACAATTATAGATCACCTTTTTCATTTCTTAAAAAAATCAAATTTGCTACTGGCATTATTCAAACGAAATTGATTCTTAAGTTATAAATATATTGTGTCTCATCTTTAAAACTTTGCTTGTAATAGTGTATGCTTAATTACTTGAAAATATTCTCACAAGTCTCCTTATAGAGGTTATATTAACCAACCACCTCCTTTCGCGGTAATGATAACCTTGTTTAGTTATAAATTATAAAAGACTCTCCCATGCATAAAGAAGCAATATTGACTCCTGGGGACAATAATAACTAATTCCCCCCCCCCTCCCACAACCCTTTCCCCAAACCACTGAGCGCATTGGAAGGCGGTTGCCGTGCGACAAGTTAGATCACTCTCGCCCCAGACCATGGTGGCAATTAGTAAACCCAGTGACGTAACTTTGCGTTACCATAACAACAAAAGGTGTCATATCTGGGATATTGACAGTTGCCACCTCTAGCAGACAGTATATAAAAAAAAAATTCCATCATCGTTAGGTGATTGCTAGGATTGTTGTCATCAGTCACGGGCCAACAAATCTGATGACGTCATAGATAGCGCTAATTTTTTTTATCGCTTTGTTTGTCTTTAAATGAGGAAATTATTTTATGCATTATCTTATTATGTCGCGAATTATTTTGTTAAAAGTTTTAGAGACAAAATTTTGAAACATATAAAATAGCGATGTGAGGAGAGTAAGAGAGCTGACGGTAACACGTAATCGGCAGTCTGGAAATAAACGGGGGAGGGGGCGGGGATGTGACACAAATACTAGTGACAAAAGAATCGCATGACCCAGGTGAGTGTACACCCGTCCACACTCTCCTAAAGCTTTGGCTCTCTTCATCACGTACATCCGAGTGTCGCAGACCACCTTACAGAGTGAAACCCTATCCCAGACAACACATCCATCACAAACAACACATCCATCACAAACAACACATCCATCACAAACAACACATCCATCACAAACTACACCTCAATCACAAACCACACATCCATCACAAACCACACATCCATCACCAACCACACATCCATCACAAACTGCACATCCATCACAAACTACACATCCATCACCAACCACACATCCATCACAAACTACACATCCATCACAAACTACAAATCCATCACAAACCACAAATCCATCAAAAACTACACATCCATCACAAACTACACATCCATCACAAACCACAGATCCATCACAAACTGCACATCCATCACAAACTACACATCCATCACAAACTACACATCCACCACAAACTACAAATCCATCACAAACCACACATCCATCACAAACTACACATCCATCACAAACCACAACTCCATCACACATCACAGCCCTATCACAAACAATACCCCCCCCAACACAAGCCACACACCCTCACAAACCTCACCTCCATCATAAAACAAACCTCCAGCCTCCAACACAAACCCCACCCCCATCATAAACCACACCCCAAACTCATCTACCTACAGACCAACCATTACCCGCCACAATATTATCAGACAACCTGCTAGTCATGAGGCTCGTCTTGTACAAGAGAACGTTATTTAATTAGACTCCCCTGTCAACACAGCCAAACACCAATAATGAAAAACATTTTTTCCCTATAGGGATGTTCATAATATGGCGGAAATCTATTAATAGAGATATTTTATCTAAATTTATCTTTTGTAAGGACAAATTCATTAAAAAATTAATAAAAGATACGAGTCAATACGTGAATGTAGGTATATTGAGAATGATTGATTTTATCAGCTAATATTTAATTCTTTGTTAATTTAAGACACCTTATTGGACTTGTAAAATAGAAAACAATTTCGTAATTTTACTAAGCTAACAATTTTGAGAGCATAGTGATTTGACTGTATTTATGCATCAAAACTTTGTTCCGCTAAAATGTAATCTAAAAAAAGAACATTACGAAATGAGCTTTGACGTTTTCCGGTTTTAGAAATAAGGAGGTTTATTGAATTTGAACTGCTGTCACCCAGTTAAGCCTTCTTATGCTCAAATATTCTACTAAAATAAATGTCAAGGTCATTGATATTGCTAATGGCTATGCTACTTTTAAACATGGGACGTGGTGGTCGAGAGGTAGCGCTCTCGACTGTCATACCGATGGTCACGGGTTCGAATCCACATGATTTGTTCTCGCGGCCTGAGGAGTCCCCGAGTCACCCAGCTCCGAATGGGTACCTAACTAGACAATAGTTAGGCGGCTGGGGTAATGCGTGGAACCCCTATAGCTGTGGCCTGTGACCGCTGCATCACTTGCCAACAGATCATCTCTCATGGTCTGTGGACGCAATTATCTTCTGCATAGAAGGAGCGTCTGTATATCTTAAGATAAGATAAGATAAACAAATCGTTTTCGAACAGTTTTATTTTAACACAAGTTGTTGTTTTTTTCCACCGCGTGATTTAATGAAATTGGCTTTGGTCCTTTCTGCACTAACTTGCAGCTACCGGCTGACATAAGCTGCTCTGTGTTAGATCAGTACGTTAGGTGAAGGTCATGTAAGGTCTTCAGAAAGTCTTTCCGGTTCAGCTTTTCTTGTAATCTATATTGTGGCAAAAGGCTAGGAGAAGATAACAAAATATCCCCAATTTATTTCGTCTTTTTCTTCACAAACTCCTTTAAAATTTCCAACCCATTGATTTTTGTTTTAATTTTGAACTGAAAATTTACTACACATGATTAACTATATTTTGCATGACCATGCTTTACAATATTAAAAATAATGGACATTGGTTTAACTTAGATGTTCGTTTTAAAGTATTACTTTTGAGCAGTTACTTTTTAAAATAATGCTATTAAATTATTTTAGAGCCTTACTTTGTCAGAGCATTATTAAAATTAATATTGAGTTCTTAAATGCGAAATACGCACACACACACAAAAAAAAAAAAAAAAAAAAAAAAAAAAGATATCATTTAGTTTTTATTTAAAATTTGCCGGAAGCGAAGATGTGTACTTGCGGAGAATATCAAGTCAAATATCAAGCCAAATATCAAGCCAAATATCAAGTCAAATATCAAGTCAAATATCAAGTCAAATATCAAGTCAAATATCAAGTCAAATATCAAGTCAAATATCAAGTCAAAAAATCAAGTCAAATATCAAGTCAAATATCAAGTCAAATATCAAGTCAAAAAATCAAGTCAAATATCAAATCAAATATTAAGCCGTATATCAAGTCAAATATCAAGCCAAATATCGAGTCAAATATCAAGCCAAATATCGAGTCAAATATTAAGCCAAATATCAAGTCAAATATCAAGTCAAATATCAAGTCAAATATCAAGTCAAATATCAAGTCAAATATCAAGCCAAATATCGAGTCAAATATCAAGCCAAATATCGAGTCAAATATTAAGCCAAATATCAAGTCAAATATCAAGTCAAATATCAAGTCAAATATCAAGTCCAATATCAAGTCAAATATCAAGTCAAATATCAAGTCAAATATCAAGTCAAAAAATCAAGCCAAATATCAAATCAAATAGCAAGTCAAATATTAAGCCATATATCAAGCCAAATATTAAGTCAAATAGCAAGTCAAATATTAAGCCATATATCGAGCCGAATAGTAAGTCCAATATCAAGTCCATTTATAGAAGGGATGTGATTAAAAATTCAGTTACCCAAGACCTTAGGGCACTAGAGTGCCGAAGAATTTGAGATCAATCCTGTGACGAGTGCTATTAGTTAATCTTCGTTTTTAAGGGTCACGATGACTTTCAAGCCTGTTTATTCAAAGATCCCGTCATACCATGCACCGCGGCCGGAAGCGTGTAAACTTTACTTTATTCATATATTACAAATTCTTTACAAGTTCTCAAAATAGCCACTGGTATGCGAGGCGCCACGCGGGAAATGTTGTTCACCCACCTCCCCCAACCTCAAACAACTCTAAACACAAATAAACCAACTTTTGTTAGTCAACCATCCCTGATGGGCGGTGGGGGAACTTTGGTGGGCCAGTAACCTTTGAACCTAATTATTTTTCACATTCTGGTGTTAATTTAAAATTTTTACCTTAGCCCCGTGACGCACGCGACGCAGCTTGTTTGCACACCACGCAATGTTTCAATTGACATTTTTAGGCTGCCGCACCGATGAGCTCCCTAGATTAACTACAAGTGAATGGCGCCCCTTTAAATTCATTTGCCAAAACCCCTTTCCCCACAACACACACACACACACGGCGCTTCATTTTTATTTTTTATTTTCAATGGGGGGGGAAAAAAGATATGGGTATTTGAACGCCGACAAAAAAGTGAAAACCAAAGTGAAAAAAAAACGGAGTTATTTACTTAATGAAGAGTTGATTGGGTGCGATACAATACCTCAGTACAGGTCATCTTTATAGGCGGGTTGATGGGAAATGTTGGATACGTGTCTCTCAAACCTATTTGTATTATATAAAAATAAACCGCGATCAAATGTCCCGTTCTTGTATCATTGTCTTTTATTTCACCATGTCAACTCTGGAACACAATCGTCAAATTAGTCTTTTCTCACCACGTCTACCATGCCTGTTGTCAATGTACCTCCAACAGGAAAAAAAATCAACAACAACCTTAACACATCGATTATTTTTATTGAAATTATGTGCAGGGATCTGCACAGTGGTCAATATTATATAATTATGACACCTTGGAGATCTGGATATTGGTCAATGTAATATCTTTGTGACATCTAGGGAATTTGGACATTGGTCAATGTCACGTCCTTGTGACATCTTGCTATAAGGTTTTCGGCTAAATGCCCGCTTCTTTTTTCTTGTTCTCCACACGACTGAATCCGATTATACGTGGGTTATATAGCAATTAATTCTGCGTTCTCTTCCTTTGTTTTTTAGGTTTAGATTTAGAATTTTTATTTATTAATTCAGGGTTTGGGTTAGGTTTAGTTATAATTGTGAATTTAGGGTTAGGGTTAGGGTTAGGTTTAGTTTTATACTTTTAATAGTTGAATTTTCCGATTTCTTTGGTACGCGGCATATCAACAAAGATGCCGGCCATGTTGAGTGGGAACGTTAAGTCGGATTTAACCCTTCGTGTTTCTCCTCATAGACCGATAGTTTTTTCGGTCTGTGTCAGCCTCTTCGTATTGTTTCTATGTCAGAGAGACGTGACATTGACCACTGTGCAGATCCCCAGATGTCATAAGGACGTGACATTGACCACTGTCCAGATTCCCAGATGTCACAAGGACGTGACATTGACCACTGTCCAGATTCCCAGATGTCACAGAGACGTGACATTGACCAATGTCCAGATTCCCTAGATGTCACAGAGATGTGACATTGACCACTGTCCAGATCCCCAGATGTCACAAAGATGTGACGTTGACCAATGTCCAGATCTCCAACGTGTCACAGTTATATAATATTGACCACTGTGCAGATCCCCGTACACAATTTCAATAAAAATAATCGATGTGTTAAGGTTGTTTTTGATTTTTTTTTCCATGTTGCTTAAAATAAACTATAACTGCGGTTGTATAACTTCAGTAAAATCCCGCGAAAGAAAGAAGCCTAAACCGTCGCCTTAAATATCTTTGAGGCAGCCAACAAAATTATAACAGAATAGAAAATGTCCAACAGAAGACAATACACAAGTCCCGCTGAATACATACATGCATACATACATATTTATTATTATTATTATTGTTATTATTATTATTATTA
>MUZC01002921.1:258642-278384 GCA_002072015.1 Radix auricularia
CGACGATACCAATAATTGATCCAATGACACCCGACGATACCAATAATTGATCCAGTGACACACGATGATACCAATAATTGATCCAATGACACACGACGATACCAATAATTGATCCAGTGACACCTGACGATACCAATAATTGATCCAATGACACCCGACGATACCAATAATTGATCCAATGACACACGACGATACCAATAATTGATCCAGTGACACACGACGATACCAATAATTGATCCAATGACACACGACGATACCAATAATTGATCCAGTGACACCCAACGATACCAATAATTGATCCAGTGACACCCGACGATACCAATAATTGATCCAGTGACTTCCGACGATACCAATAATTGATCCAGTGACACCCGACGATACCAATAATTGATCCAGTGACACCTGACGATACCAATAATTGATCCAGTGACTTCCGACGATACCAATAATTGATCCAATGACACCGACGATACCAATAATTGATCCAGTGACACCTGACGATGTATTTATGGGGAAACATGACGCTGTTATTGTCACGTGGTCTCAGTGTAGTGCGTGCAACTCCTGTTTTCACGAGATGTTAGTTTTGAAAAATGAAAACTATGGGTACACGGATGAAGAAGATTCTCCCAAAAAATAATCTTATTCCATAGATTTGAAATTTTAAGAATTTTTTAGGTATCACCTAAATGTGTTTCAAATACTTACATTTGAATTGTTAAATAGTTTTTTTAAAATATATTTTGTGATAAAAGTCAAAAAAATGGCAAGTTTAACTACTGATGCAGTCAATTTTCACTTGTTCCAAAGTTAATAAAATGTGAGGTTTTGTAGAGGTAATAAAAAATACACAACTTAGACTCCTACAACCCCCCCCCCCCGCAAACTCTATATCCACCATCCCTAAACTATGTTTATAATTTTTTATATTTTGTTTATCCTTTATATGAATGTAATGTATAAATATACACGAACAATTTACACAATTTTACGTCAACACGAACACATTTACCGATACATGTGCCGGCCGAGTGTCCATGGACGATGTCTTGACTTGACCTCCTCTTGACTCTGGCTGTTTGACTCAGGACAAAGCAAGAAACAATCCGAGACAGACAAAGCCTGTTGTCTCCGTGAGATTGGATCACCCGCCACGTGGGGCGCTTGGACTGTCTACACGGCACGGGGAGCCCCGTCGGCCTGGATTCTGTTTCTATCGTCTGCTGGTGGACTAGCGATTGATTTCTGCCCCCCCTCTACCCCCCCTCTACAAGCATACACTTCAAGACTCGCGTGCGGCCTCTGCGACAGATATTTTCAATAAACTTCTTTGGCACGACCAAACACACATCGCATGAAACGAAACCAATTTTCAGTGATTTCAATTTTTTTCAGAAATATCAAGTATAGTATTCCACAGTTCCATTTTTTTTTTCACAAAATATATAATTAAAATTATCACAGATGTCTACAATTCCATATGTTTTTTACAACATATATGATTATAATTATTACAGATATCAACAATTCCACCAATTATCAATAATTATCTCAAATTTAAAGAATAACTTTGTTCCAAACCAAAATCCCTGAGATGCACAATTTTCCGAGGATCTTTTCCATATTTTTATCGCAGTTATTAGATATATCTGAATAATATTTCTAGTATAACTATAAATGTTTTATTCCTCTTTAACATTAACCTTGGACCAACTGCATACTCTTTGAAACTTTCTCTGAATTTCAAACTTATGTCAAACTAGCGGGTAGTGACTAGCTCATCTACATGACAACGTAGGAGGTAGCAAAGAAAATCTGACACGGTATCTAACCGTATTCTATCTCTGAAAACACAAAAGGAGCAAAGCTGAAACGTCATTGTGAGCGGCGGTTTAGAACATAAATCTTAAGCAGACGAATCTTTGCCTCCACCCCCTCCCACCAACACCTCCGCAACTTGCTTCTAATATGAGATAGGGGAAATGAATTCCCTCCCCTACCCTACACTCACATACACACAACCCCACATCATACCACAATTGTATGGTAGTGACGGCTTAGAAACGCCTTCCTCGGGTTTTTGAAAAGCAATTTCATGGGTTTTTGTTGTTTTTAAATTGTCTTTTTTATTTGATAAATTAGCCGAAACGGTCAAATGTTTCGTTAAGTGACACAATAGTGATGACAAGAGTAAATAGAATAGTGATGACAAGGAGTAAATACAATAGTGATGACAAGAGTAAATACAATAGTGATGACAAAAGTATATACAATAGTGATGACAAGAGTATATACAATAGTGATGACAAGAGTATATAGAATAGAGATGACAAGAGTAAATAGAATAGTGATGACAAGAATAAATGGGAGGGCGTTGAACCATTCCAAGCTCCAATTTTTTTTAAAGATTCAGTTTTCATACGATCATTGTCCTAAGGAGTTCTCCCATGCCTCCCCTTCCGCTCCACTTTCAGATTAAAAAGAGATAAATACCTTATCCTATATCAAATGTCTATTACGTTAAAGTTCATTGCTTGCTTAGATATGTGTGTGATGGTGTGTGTTTGTGTGTGTCGAGGTGTGTGTATATCTGTGGTAACAGACGATCCCTCCTTACAGTCTAGCTCATACTATCGAACCAATCATTGCTCGCCGTTATCTCAGCAAATGTTTAAACGCACCCACGCCAGCGGCAGTGACGTAGTTGCCAGGGGCGGACACCACACGGTTTTGTACTTCAATTAGCGTCAATCAGAGGTACTCGCGTTTAATCTCGCGGTGGATAATGGCCTAACGAGATTCTCGTTAAGGACGATATTATCACTAGAGCTTCTACTTTAGAGGCGCCATGCAGGACGAACTTTTTTTTTTGTTTGACCAACGACCTACTTTAAATCTATATCCTCATACTCGGACACATTGGGAACAGCGCTTAAACTTAAATCCCGTGTTGCCCACAATGCAGCAGATTGTTTATTCCAAGAATGAAAAGTGATAGTCGTCCAATAAGCCATGAAAACATCTCTCTGGAGGTGGCTCGGTTTAATTGTGTATATACTATTGCCGCCGAGTGGACAAACAATGACGTCATTTAGGAGGGGCGGAATTTTGAAAGAAAATCTAAGGACATGGGGAAGATTCCAGGTACAGAATGACATGTGAACTGACTTGAAAGACCAATGGATGAGAGATTGCTTCCTTCAGATAGCCACTACCATCCAGTCCATAGACAGAAGTAGTGTATCTTGTTCAGTGCCTCTAGGTCTAGTCGACGCCACTGGAATCAATTAATTTCGTATATCCATTGTAATGAAGTCCGTTTGATCAATACTTACATAATGCATTAAGATCGCATATTATTATGTGATCAATTACCAGGTTTGTCAGTTGGTATAAAAAAAAATCCCTGATTGTCTAAACTATCCTTGTCCCCATTTATGAAAGTCGTGTCTTAAAGAAGGCGATGTTTATTTCATTTTTATTAATTAATTCATTTGTTTGGTGGGGGTGCGTACGGACCACTTTGGGAACCACTGGTCTAAACTATCCTTGTCCCCATTTATGAAAGTCATGTCTTAAAGAAGGCGATATTTATTTCATTTTTATTAATTTATTTATTTGTTTGGTGTGGGTGCGTACGATAAAAAGAAAACTTTTGACACAATAAAATTGTTTGTCACTTCTCAGACTGGACAACGTCATAACTCATTGTGTAATGTTCTATTTTTAGACTACACTTATCGGAACATTGTAAGCAGAAACACAGAAGAGTCATCACGTTCTCAATCTCAAAATTGTTAGCATAGTAAAATTACAAATCAGTTTTTTCTTGGTCATGTCCAGATACGATGTCTTAAATTAACGAAAAATTTACAAATTGCTGTTAAGTTACCTGCATACCACATATTAAATATATACATTAAATTTCTTCCCCTTAAAACCCCTGTTATTTCTATTAATAAATTTCCGCCTTTATATGACAAGCCAGGCATTAAATAGTATTACTACCAGAATGTATTTCTCAGTCTCAGTGAAGATCATAATAAAAATCTAGGGGGAAATTTAGAACTACCATTAATTTTTTTTGTATATATTATTCATATTATATAAATTATTATTATTTTATTATCATTTATTTAATTTTTTTTTTTTTTAAATTGTTTTACACAAAGGAAAGCTAATAAACTTTATTTTTTAATTTTGTATTTTATGTTTTCAACATATCTGGAGTAGGCTACACGCGTTTTATTTTATTTTATTATTTTTTGTTCTTTTTTTTTCCAACGGAGTGCATTACCCTGAATTAAATTATGTAAAAGTACAAGTCCATTAGATGAAACAATTGAGATCAACGGCAAATCAATATAGCGATGTTTTATTAATATTTTTTTTATAATTGTAGCACCGACTTTCTCCAACATTCACTCAGAAATGCTGTGGAGCTTGATGACATAATATTTGTATATTCATGATTATCTTTAATTTCAAATTAGAATAAAATTAAGTTTTTTTGTGTGGGGCCGGGGGGGGGGGGTTTACGTGAGGGTTTTTAAAATATTTGTTTTTATATGTTCTGCTAAAACTAGGGGTTGTAGGGAGCCTAGAACGCCAAATTTTTTCGTTGGTGAAAAGCCCAAGTAACTTATCTTTGTTTGATAAATACGAAATTTTAAACTTCCTGAAATATACACAAAATATTTTATAATTATAAATCCTCCAATCATCTTTTTACACCGTTCCCTTTTCCAAAATTAAAATATAAGCTAACACTCACGTCATATTACATTTTCTTTACGGCGAGAAACACCACACGCTTTTTTAACTGCTATGGACTGCTGTACTATTTCAAAAATAATCTTTAATTTATAATTATTTTGCACACTTTGTATTAAAATATAAGCTGAAACAATGGCGTCATATCGTTACGGATCCATCCAGCCAGTTACTTAGGGCCTTATATTGTTTGTTCGAAACGTCGCTCATTGCTGTATCGAAAACATTGAGGTGACACAAAATTATTGGCTTCTGAACTGAACTGAACTGTCCCTTAACCCGACGCTGGGTCGTTGGGGCACCATTTTGAGCTGCGCACTATCTCATGCCATATTGCCTTCACTTTTTTTTTTTTAATGAAGTTTATGATTTAATAATTTTTCTGCAAAATAACTTAGACTTTTGATAAGGAGGATCAGTTCAAGCTCAAATGAAAATAAAGCATATGTATTTCATTCAGTTACCTTCTGTTAGGCAATTTAATAAATAAATAAATCCACTAATAAGTCGTATAACAAATACATTTCAAAATTTGCAATGAAAAGCAAACATACAGACAATTCGTTAGTTCTAAATCTATGCATTCTGCGTTGTGACATGAATCTGTTAATTTACAATTTCTAAGACTAATATGATGTCGCGGTTTCTTAAAATTCCCGATGCTTCGCCACCTAACGCCACCCATTCCATTCGACATATTTCCCGAACCTTCAGAACATAATTGCTACATAATAAAAAACTTTCTAAACCCATCATTTCGCCTAGGTCTTTCCTAACTGCATAATACATGTTTACATACATGGGAGAGGAAAGTTTTCGGTAAAATATATGGACCAACAAAGGATGAACAAGGATGTCAAATATGAACCAATCATTAACTGTTAAGTATATTCCAGGATCCCGCGATAGTACCATGCAGAAATAGAAACACAAGTCTGGGCTGATCAGGACTTTTAGAAATAAAGACAAATGACAGAGGAGGGAAGAGGGTACACCACCAGAGTGCCAGACGAAAAGGGTTCAATTGAAGACACGGGCTTATATGGTTTAGATGGTGTAGAGAGAAAGATCTACCATCTACAGTAACTGGGAGTCCAATCTGGGAGGAAAAGGCGTTTGTTAGGTTTGAGTGTAAGGAGGTGATGAGGCAGGCCAAAGCCCAACATCGGCTGTAGCGCCACAGGGATAGAGATTTCATTACCCCATGAAATGTCCTCCCATTAGTTGAGTGCTTACCGTTTTAAAGACCCCTGTATTACGTCCTCTACTGAATGATGCTTACGATGACAATCGAGTCCTCCTTTAACAGATTGCGTCACATACATTCTATCAAGTCAAGAATAACCACCGCCTTGGTACATGACTATGATAATAAAACCTCTTTCATGAACTGGTTCACTTTTATAACTACAGTAGCGAACAAATATGTTAATTTTTATATTGATTGCAGTAGCGAACAAAGATGTTAATTTTTATATGGATTACAGTAGCGAACAAAGATGTTAATTTTTATATTGATTACAGTAGCGAACAAAGATGTTAATTTTTATATGGATTACAGTAGCGAATAAATGTCGCAGCTTTTGTTCCGATTACAGTAGCGAATAAATGCGTTGATTTGAATATCGATTGCAGTCAGAGACGTCACTTGGGTTGGTGTCACCCCCTTACGACTTCGAGAGGGTGAAATATGTTTTTCGCCTCGACTTTAAAAAAAATATAATAATTTTTTAAAAATTAAAAATAACATCCTGGCACTCTTTTTAAAGATGTTTTTTGTGTGTGTGGTGTGAAGGGTCAAATGTAGTAGGTTGGAAAATTTAAATGGGACTTTTAATAAATTGGATCAGAGGATTTTTTTTTTTTTTTAGAACTCTGGAATCTGCTGGATACAAAAATATTCGAGCTTATACCCACAAAAATAATTTAACAAAAATTTTTTAAAATATAAAGATGTGAGTCTCCAAAATAGAGTAAAAAAAAAAAAAAATTTTAATTAACAACTTCACACCCGATTTTAGAGAAGTTAAAGGATTGTATTGAATGAAAACAATTTCATGAGTTTGATTTAGATTAACGCGTATCGATTCTGAAAATTCATCTACAGTCCCAAACAGTAGAAAACTATCAGAGGCCAAATAAATAGACAAGAAATATAAAGAAATCATTACGTTTATAGAATGTGTTGTTTTTTTACACGTTTTGAGACATTTTCGCAAATGACGTTCGTAAATTAAGTCTAACTAAAAATACAAGTGAAGTATGGATTCCGAATTCGCAAAATAAAAATGTTAGGGAATAGTAGAAAGGAACTGCATCTCATTAAGTTTATTCTAAGCTTATGTATTACCACAACAATTGTATTTTTTTACACAACAGCAAACTTCCGTTATTAACATTGCTCATCCTTGACCTTGTGCCAACGCGGAGTACGTCATTTTTACCATTCTTTCTCTCTCAGCAGACGACATTTGGCTAGACAAAAGAAATGAACAAATTCTTGCTCCAACTGATACCGTTTAAGAATTCGGATGGTCCATTATTGGTGACTCCAGTGGCGGGAGACATGTCGTCTGCCCGTCTGTTGTTGTTCGTCATCGCTTAGAGTAAAATGGGTGGTCCAGGGGCGCGTGCAGGCGGAAAGGTTGCATTATTTGACAATTTAAACCAAAAGTAAAGATTTCAATGACCGCCTGCATTTTGGTCAAATTTACACAACATTTTCGGTGTTTCGTGAATTTTTGCCCCCGAACATATTTTTTTTTTAACCTGCGTGCGTAAAATGCCACAAGTCAGAAATTAGTGCCCCAATTATTCATGCATGCAGCCCCTCCCACCCCACCCCGAATGCCTTCCAAAAAAGGACAGTTTTCAGGCGTAGTTTATGTGTAGCGGTGGGGGGGGGGCACCTATAGGAATTATGGAAGACTGCTAAGTACCGCTCTGAGCAAATACCTATTACGACCTAGGGATGACTTTACCCGCCATGTTTGGGTGCGTGGACTTGGGCGTGCGGTAATGCTATATAAGCCTGGACAATGCAGGGCTTTAAGCGTGCTAGTAAGTCCCTCCGCCAAGAAGGGATACAATTGTTGGAGTCAAACTCTTGGACTTACATCATGTGGAATTTAAGTAAGTCAACTGTTGTATTTGTTGTTGATTTGGAAATAAATTAATATACATACGATGTTCCTTTATGATATTACATTGGCAACTTAAACATAGAATATTGAACTATAAAACTACATATTTTTAACTTAAATAAAAAAGATATGGGGAAAAAAGTTGTTCCTATTATTACATTAACATAAAAATGGAGATCCAGCATAAATAGGAGATTTTCATTAACTTAACAAGTGAGTAATGCAAAAGATTTTTTACCTTTTGCCTTGTTAATCAATTTTGTGCCTAAACGAATTCTTTTTTTTTTTTTTTTTTTCAAAATAGAAATCTCCAGTTTCATATTTGGGTATAAAATTTATTTTTAGAGACATCCTCATTGACATGTAGTACAACAGTCCGCTAAAAGCTGTCAAAGACAAATGCTAGTAAAATATTGACAGTGTAGGTCTGCTTTGGTCACTTTAACATTTATGTCGATAATCACTAGATCTATATACTATACTATATTTTTAAAAAATAACTTTGGAGCGTTAGTAAAACTTTGACATTTGTGAATTTCTCAAAACACAAGAGTTAATCTTCGAAATAAGCGTGCTTTTAATTGAACATGTCATATATTTCCCTAAAACAGTGTCATAAGAGCTGTTGTTTTCTTCTTCAATAAGTCGGAAATGACGACCGTTTTCAAAATAACGACGACTTTATCAATTCTGAGAAACGGTAAAAAACAGTGCATGGGGCAGCGTGCTGCACCTACGCTGACCTTTGCCCTATGACCTTTTTGTCAACAGCCATCAAAAAGAACCAAGTGTAACGAGGGAACCCGTCCTTCCTGTCCCAACACTGTCCAACGTGTTACCTTCACACCACAAATGACCAGCCTCGCCGATAGACAGGCGACCAAAAGCTCCATTTTAACCCCGCACGTACCAAAGGATTTAGTCGTAGGGCACTTAAATGTTATTAGGTCAAATTTTCTAGCTAGGTGTGAGAAAATATCGCATTCGCTTGTTTTATCATTTTAAAAAATGAGCTAAAATCGACTGGAAAAAAAATCTTATAAAATAAGGTAAATCTTTAAACTAAAACCACGCAGTAATACAGCGTCAATAGACAGAAAAATGGAGTCCCTCCAAAATTCAGACTTTATTCAAGTACAGACACAAACCTTTGCCATAAATTTATTTTTTCGACATTGCTGCATTCTCCCGAGGGGCCACACAGAATTTTGTATCGTGCCGCATGCAGCCCGCGAGCCGTAGTTTGTCCACACCAGCTCTATCTTGACTGTAGATTTTATATTCCTTCACTATGATAGTATTACACGCGCTACAGTAGCCTGAAGATGGCGTTCTGAGCACCTCAGTTATATTTACATTTGATAAACCGTCGCAAATTTTGTTGGTCTCCCCCACCTTCCCTAACCCACCTCCTCTCACCCACCTTCCCTTACCCACATCCCCTCACCCATCTTCCCTAACCCACCTCCTCTCACCCACCTTCCCTAACCCACCTTCCCTTACCCACTTCCCTCATCCACCTCCCCTAACCCATCTTCCCTGACCCACCTCCCCTCACCCACCTTCCCTAACCCACTTCCCCTAACCCACCTTCCCTAACCCACTTCCCCTCACCCACCTCCGTAACCCACTTCCCCTATGACATTTACAGGAGGTTTTGCTAAATGACGTAAACGAGATTGTATACCTGCCCGTTGTGATATCTTCAGGAGGTACTGCAGACTAAAGAATTTTTTTTTTTTAATGGGGTTTTCCCGCTGAGAGTTTTTATCATACAGATCTATGCTGATCTGACGTCAACATATTTATTCTGCTAGTTTCCCCTCCAAACACATCCACCAGTCACCAAGCACCGCCTTCTTAAATAACAGCAATTAAACCCAATGTATTGCCAGTCAAGCGAGCATCTTCAGACTGCTCTAACTTGTTTACCGCTAGCATAGATTTTGTTCAAACTGAGCGACGGGAATCACCTACTTCCTACGGCCACTGACAAAACATGTTATTAAAAGTCGTTTCTGGTAGAGGGCGTGTGTTTACCTTGTTATTTAAGGGGTTAAACCAATGTATCGCGAGAGGCGGCCTAAGCCCTGGGCAGTGCTCGGGGGAATCGGTCGTGTGTCACGTGAAGATCTGAGACGTCTAAGTAGAGACTTTAATTGGTTCATAACCTCCTTAATCTACCACCACTCACCCCGCCCGCCTCAGACGTGGGGCTCCGTTCGGTACTGGTGCTCGCGACCGCGCAAGGAGATTTTTGCTTTCATAGAGTTTCTGTTCTACCTCAGACACGCAACATATATATATATATATGTATGTATATATATATATATATATGGGGGGATACATTAAATTAATTTTTTTTTTAAAAAAAACGTTAGAAAATCTTAAAAAGATTGTCTTTGTGTTTCATTTCTAAAACTTTTATTCTTTAGTTTATTTTTGCTCGAGTGCGAGCAGGGGTGGGAACATAACGTAGGTTTAGTGTACTAAAGCGAAAGTGATATAAATGAGCTTTCAAAAAATGATAGCCAGGCCACAATGTTGGGTCCTACTTACTCCAGAGAGACGGCCAACCAACCATTTGTTAAGTTTTTAATTCTGCAGTCGGTAGAAATCTGGCCCTTGACCAGACCTGATCTGACCTTGTGGTTACCGAGATCCTATTTCTTAGACAAGGGAAATTTTTTGAAGTTATACATCATCACAGCGGATTAACTTTCGTCTGGCAGGATTTAAATTTAGGTTTAAATTTAAAAAAAACTTTAAAAAAAAAAAAAAAAAGAAAACATAAGAAAGAGAGAGACAGGGGTGAGAGAGAGGGTGAGAGAGAGAGGGGCGAGAGGGGGGTGAGAGAGAGAGAGAGGTGTGAGAGAGAGATGTGAGATAGAGAGAGGCGAGAGAGAGAGGGGGTGAGAGAGATGCCACATAACTGATGACCGTTATAAATACAGCGAGCTTCATCATCATTTGATCTTGAGCCATGAACAAATAACCTTTGAAAAGGAGTCATACATCTTTATGTCATGGATCTTTCTGTCATACATCTTTCTGTCATACATCTTTATGTCATACATCTCTCTGTCATACATCTTTATGTCATACATCTTTCTGTCATACATCTTTCTGTCATACATCTTTCTGTCATACATCTTTCTGTCATACATCTTTCTGTCATACATCTTTCTGTCATGGATCTTTATGTCATACATCTTTCTGTCATACATCTTTCTGTCATGGATCTTTAGAAAACAAGCCGTGGGTCTCTATCTCTCTTTCTCTCTCTTTCTCTCTCATTCTCTCTAACTTACTCTATCTCTCTTTCTCTCTCTTTCTCTCTAACTTACTCTATCTCTCTTTCTCTCTCTTTCTCTCTAACTTACTCTATCTCTCTTTCTCTCTCTTTCTCTCTAACTTACGCTATCTCTCTTTCTCTCTTTTTCTCTCTAACTTACTCTATCTCTCTTTCTCTCTCTTTCTCTCTAACTTACTCTATCTCTCTTTCTCTCTCTTTCTCTCTAACTTACTCTATCTCCCTTTCTCTCTCTTTCTCTCTAACTCACTCTATCTCTCTTTCTCTCTCTTTCTCTCTAACTTACTCTATCTCTCTTTCTCTCTCTTTCTCTCTAACTTACTCTATCTCTCTTTCTCTCTCTTTCTCTCTCTTTCTCTCTCTTTCTCTCTAACTTACTCTATCTCTCTTTCTCTCTCTTTCTCTCTAAATTACTCTATCTCTCTTTCTCTCTCTTTCTCTCTAACTTACTCTATCTCTCTTTCTCTCTCTTTCTCTCTAACTTACTCTATCTCTCTTTCTCTCTCTTTCTCTCTCTTTCTCTCTAACTTACTCTATCTCTCTTTCTCTCTCTTTCTCTCTAACCTACTCTATCTCTCTTTCTCTCTCTTTCTCTCTAACTTACTCTATCTCTCTTTCTCTCTCTTTCTCTCTAACTTACTCTATCTCTCTTTCTCTCTCTTTCTCTCTAACTTACTCTATCTCTCTCTCTATCTCTCTAACTTATTCTATCTCTATTTCTCTCTCTTTCTCTCTAACTTACTCTATCTCTCTTTCTCTCTCTTTCTCTCTAACTTACTCTATCTCTCTTTCTCTCTCTTTCTCTCTCTTTCTCTCTAGCTTACTCTATCTCTCTTTCTCTCTCTTTCTCTCTAACTTACTCTATCTCTCTTTCTCTCTCTTGCTCTCTAACTTACTCTATCTCTCTTTCTCTCTCTTTCTCTCTAACTTACTCTATCTCTCTTTCTCTCTCTTTCTCTCTACTTACTCTATCTCTCTTTCTCTCTCTTTCTCTCTAACTTACTCTATCTCTCTTTCTCTCTCTTTCTCTCTAACTTACTCTATCTCTCTTTCTCTCTCTTTCTCTCTAACTTACTCAATCGCTCTTTCTCTCTCTTTCTCTCTAACTTACTCTATCTCTCTTTCTCTCTCTTTCTCTGTAACTTACTCTATATCTCTTTCTCTCTCTTTCTCTCTAACTTACTCTATCTCTCTTTCTCTTACTTTCTCTCTAACTTACTCTATCTCTCTTTCTCTCTCTTTCTCTCTAACTTACTCTATCTCTCTCTTTCTCTCTAACTTACTCTATCTCTCTTTCTCTCTCTTTCTCTCTAACTTACTCTATCTCTCTTTCTCTCTCTCTTTCTTTCTCTATCTCTCTTTCTCTCTCTTTCTCTCTAACTTACTCTATCTCTCTTTCTCTCTCTTTCTCTCTAACTTACTCTATCTCTCTTTCTCTCTCTTTCTCTCTAACTTACTCTCTCTCTCTTTCTCTATCTCTCTCTATCACTCTTTCTCTCTCTCTATCTCTCTCTCTCTCTCTAACTCTCCTTCTCTCTCCATCTCTCTTTCTTTCTCTCTCCCTCTCTTTCTTTTCTATCTCTTTCTTTCTCTCTATCTCTCTTTCTCTCTCTATCTCTCTTTCTCTCTCTCTATCTCTCTTCATCTCTCTCTCTCTCTCTCTCTCTTTTCCCCTCTCTCCCTCTCTCTCTCTTAAAAAAGCATGTATACTAATTCGTGGTGTGTGGTTGATTTTTTGCCGAAAAAACTTTGGATCGCAATTTTACTCACTTTTCCGTACGCTAGCGAGCTTAAATTTTGCAGGCAGACTCGTGCCGACGATAAAAATGATCTATTAAAATTTCTGATGTTAATGAATTTTTAGATTATCTCTATTTATCAATATGTAGCATGTAAATTTTTTGTGCTAGAGCGGTGCGCTTAATCTTGAACAACTTTTTGAATAGTTTCCTGTCCCCCGATGCGGTGCGTATTGTATTGACCTTACTTTTTAAAATTATATTCCCGATCTTTAAATGTTTATGCTACTCTGTTTCGTGGTGCGCATTATATTAAACATGTTTATATAATCTTTTTCACGTGATCAAATAGCGCTGAAATTTAGCAGTCGAACTGTAGTAGTTTTTAAAAAGAAAAATAAAATAAAAATCCTTTAAAGAGTCTATATTTGAGACATAACTAAAAAAAAAATTTCTTTTTGATTTCCGTGCGATGCTTATTAGGCTATAATGAATATTCTTTTAGTTATGTCTCGAATATAAAAGAATTTTAGTCAAAAACTTTGCTTTTTGGTGTTGTTTTGATCCTCTCTCTCTCTCTCTCTCTCTTTCTCACTCTCTCTCTCTCTCTCTCTCTCTCTCTCTGTTTCTCTCACTCTCTCTCACTCTGTCTCTCTCACTCAAGGTCTCTCTCTCTCCTTTTCTCTCTTTCTCTCTCTCCCTCCCTCTCTCTCCCTCCCTCTGTCTCAAATTTTGAACAATTTAAAAAAAAAAAAAACTATTTGTTCACAAAATGTTATTTCATTGTTTCGCGAAAAATTGACCACTACATTACATATATTCCCTTCTATAAATACCAGAAATCGATAGAATTCTGTTGTATTATATTATTCCCTATTTGTCCCCAGAACCCACACGAATGCTGCAGTGTTTCTTCGCGGCTGCACTGTTTGCAGTAGGCCATTCAAACCCAGGGCCAAGCAGACGTAAGTCTAACAGAATCTTTCACTTAATCAGGGGTCCTTTAATTTCTTTTAATCCTAGGCCTGGCGGGGTTGACTCGGTGTATCTCAATCAGCGTGAAGGTTCGGGACTCAATTTTGAACGATTTGAACAAATTCATAATACGGAGGTCGCATCGTAGCCTTCTTCGTTTAAAGGGGTAATCAATATTTGTTGCAGTGTTTGTCATAAAGATTTGGATTGAGATGAGCTTTCAAATTAAACGTAAAGACACACAAATGTATTGTGCTATGAAAACAACAAAGAGTATTCTACAGCTTTATTATGTAATTAAACTAATGGACCATTAATTTTTTTTAAAAATTACAATCGTTTTAATGACACAATTCGTTTGTGTATCTTTTATTTGTCCATGCCACTAAGATATCCTTTTCGGTGGTCGGGCATAACTAGATCAGCCCATGGTTTGAGGTCCTTTGATCTAAATCACCACGCAAAGAAGGGAGCCATCCATAAAGTACGTCACACTCCAGAGGGGGGAGAAGTGCAAGAAAATGTGACAGTTTGTGACAGGAGGGGTGGGTTCGGCCATTTATGACGTCACAGTGATTTATATTATAATTTCAATTATTTTGTTAATGAAATAAATAAATAATTTTTGTTTGTAAGTGTGACGTACTTGGGAGGGGGGGGGGCAAAGATTAGTGATTGTCACAGGGGGGGGGGTGTTAAAAATTGTCAAAAATAGCATGACGTACTTTATAGACGGCCAAAAAGACTGCGCAAAAGTTGAGATTGAGCACCAATTGTTACCAAAGGCTTTAAGATGAGTTAAGATTCAAGTTTATTATGTTTTCCTCATTTAATGGTTTAAAATACTCTCTCCGTAGAATTGCTTACGTTAAGCATTTTGAGAAATTTTAAATTATCTCTGCTTTTTAAATACGAACATTTATTTTATTTGAAGGGAAGTTGTTATATTTTCAAATACAAATACTTTTCTAAAGTCTTATAAAAATTTTATCTGAACAAACATTATATATAGAATCTCGAAAAACTGATTAAAAAATTTACAAGAACTAACTTGTGTACCATTTAAAAACAACATTTATGAAATGCAACGATAAGTTAAAGCAAATTATATAATTATTATTTAAAGTAGGGACATGGTAATTTTCAAAAACATGTTTCGTATCAATTTCAAAATAGAATTTGTGAACCCTATATTCCATGCATCTATCCACTAAATCTATTTAGATTTATTATCATGGGGTCGTTCATACATGACGTCACGCACCTGAGGAATAGAGGGATCACACATTTGTGACGATGTGTGACGAAGGGGAGGGGGTGTTTACGAAATTTGACATCACGTCAAAAACACGCAACTTTTAATAAAAGTTCCACTTAGATGTTTGATTGTTTACAATTGTTTTAATGGCATTTTACGTGGCTTCACACATGTTACGATATTAGTTAGCAGTCTTACATTAAAGACTTGAAACAAACTCATTTTAATATAGAAAAAAAATACATAAACTTATTGTGTAAGAAGACATTAAATTTAAGCTCTATTTATGAACTAATACTAATAACAGTGCATAAAGTTTTTCATTATGCAGTCCCATTCTGTTAATATAGAAAATACGGCTTTTAGGCAGGGGTGTCAACGCTTTGTGACGTCATATTGGAGGAGGGTCTAAGTTTTTGTGACGACGCGTGACGAGGGGTGAGATGGGAGTAAATGATCGGCTAAATTCTCGTGACGTCATTAATGGAGAAAATGTATAAATCTCATTTTTAAAACTCTGAATGAAAATTAACACTGCCATAATTTTATTTTTAAAATGAAAAAATTATTACCCGGTTAGTGCAATTACATTTATTAATATTCACATAATTTTCATCGATTCGGTAATTGACGAAGAAATTGCACCAAAGTAGACACTTGTTATTTGACGGAAAGAAAGAGAAAAATTTATATTTTCTATTTATAGGTTTATTCATCCACTTAACGTTTTGTCGTCCAGTGATTGATTAAGACCAGGGGTCTCTAAACTACGGCCCGCGGGCCAGATCCGGCCCGCGAGGCCCTCTCATCCGGCCAATTGAGACCTTTTAATCTCCAAAAAAGATACCATTTTTACCTGTAGTTTACCACAAAACTTAGTAGTTGGGGGGTAAGTATTCGGCCCCTAACCTGCAATTTGACCGTTAATTTGTCCCTCCAGCAGAAGAGTTTTGAGACCCCTGATTAAGACGAACCCTTATATATACCTAACCTACACCAATATTTCCATATTTGCAGTGCCTCTAGGGAGCCCAATGGCTTTCAAAATATGCAAAAAAAATCCCCGTGAGTTTTTGCGCTGCCCGCTATCAGGACCATGTCAGCGGAGAAATCCCTATCTAACTCCGTCAGGTGGAGGGGTAAAATAGTCCTTCGCCAGCTGCCGAAATCATATTACCAATAAAATATCTTGTATTTCTTCTTATGGGAAAAATTAATTAAAGGCGACATAACTCTAACATTGCGTGCCACCGAGATTTTTTTTTTTTTTTTGCGTGTAATAAATTTCGAATTTTAAAGATCGCAATTTTTGTATTAAAAATTTTACAAATATATTTTACGATATTGCCGATACACGTCATTACATTTGGAGGCATCTGCATTTTGATGAGACATTTGCCTAATATTTTAATATGTCCTCAAAGCGTAAATTTATTGTTCTAATCACATAATTCGCATCTTGTATTTTATGTTAAGATGTATGGTGAGTTGTTTTTTTCACCAAGATGTTGGTTTGTCTCAGATCAACCCCCAATCCCAATCCAAACATACTGACATGTAGGAAAATCTTCAACCTTCCCCACTCCCTCCCCCAACTATTCCAACATGGGATCAGTACTTATGTGAGTTTTGGGGTTGCCTCAATCCATACGATTAGGTTTGGAGTGATGAAAATCATTTCCCCATAATTTCATACCTTCTCTCCATCATTTCATACCTTCTCTCCATCATTGCATACCTTCTGTCTATCATTTCATACCTTTTCTCTATCATTTCATACCTTCTCTCCATCATTTCATACCTTCTCTCTATCATTTCATACCTTTTCTCTATCATTTCATACCTTCTCTCCATCACTTCATACCTTCTCTCCATAATGTCATACCTCCTCTCCATCATTTCATACCTTCTCTCCATCACTTCATACCTCCTCTCCATCATTTCATACCTCCTCTCCATCATTTCATACCTTCTCTCCATCATTTCATACCTTCTCTCCATCATTTCATACCTTCTCTCCATCATTTCATACCTTCTCTCCATCACTTCATACCTTCTCTCCATCATTTCATACCTTCTCTCCATCATGTGTTCCCTTTTACCACCCGGTGATTTTCCCCCTTGTATTTCATTTTTTTAAAATCGTATCATGCAATCTTGTAATCGTATCGTGCAATCTTGTAATCGTATTATGCAATCTTGTAATCGTATCATGCAATCTTGTAATTGTACCGTGCAATTTGTAATCGTATTATGCAATCTTGTAATCGCCTAGTGATATCGTCTCCTCACAACATGACTTTTCCATCGCCACAATATCACATCTTCTTCACCTCATGTGATATCATCATTCTCCACAGAAAGCCCTTTGTGTAACAACAATCCAACTAACGCTGAGATTTTCTTGATCGGAATCAACTCAATGTGTAACGGCTTCTACACGTGTACCAAATACGGAGAGATCTCGGCACCCTGCACATTTTGTGGGGAAGGCTTGTACTTTAATACGGTAAGTTGTGTTCGTTTGTTGACAATATGTTCACATTCCGAGTTTTAAGACATGTATACCGGGGTATATATATATATATATAAAATTCTCAAGAAATCAGGATAAGCACAAGACGCGAGGCAAACAAGCATGACGAAGGATCCTCGCTAGGGTCGACCAATCACAGGTTATGGTTGTCGAGCGAGGACTATGCAATGGGGGGACCAACAATGCGTCTTGCGTATACTCACGTTGTTATCATTTCAGCGTGCTGCTGTTTGTTTCTTTGCACTATATATGAGCAGGTCAGCGGCGTATGATACGCTGCGGGTCTTATCTAGTATAAACTAGTTTTATGCGATTTTATTCCATCAAATTAGTGGTTTTTTTTTTTTTTTTTTTTTTTTTTTTTTTTATGGGGCCAAACTTCTCGCTTGCTGAAAAGTAGAGAAGAAATCTCTTATTTTAAAAAAATTATCAGATAGGCTCTAATATGTTTTAAGATATATGTAATGTAAGTAATTATTTATGTTATTTTACTTTGTACTGATGAAGGCAGCATGAACCGAAACGTTTACCATTATTTGTATTAGTTGATAATTAATAAAGCTTAAATTTATTGTTTTCTTACACAAATAGTTTGTGTAAATTGTTGTTTTTTTTTTTTTAATTTAGGAACTGTGTATCTAGCGTGTTTTACCCCAGTAATTATCAAAAAAACAAAAAAGATCGAATTTTACACAGAGTTCGCACGAATAGAATTTTATCAACATCGGCACCACTGAAGTATTCTACTATCGTGTTTTAATTGAATTGGCTTGAGAGGGTAGTTGCATGGTCTAATTCTGAGGTCTCCAAACTACGGCCCGAGGGCCAGATGCGGCCCACGAGTCCTTCTCATCCGGCTCTGGATACCTTTTAATTTCCAAAAGAATACTATTTTTACCTTCTACATTTTTTTTTCTTATTTGGACCTCTAGTGTATAGTAGGCCCCCCAAACTGCTGTTTGATAGTTGATACGGGCCCACGGCAGAAAAGTTTGGAGACCGCTGGTCTAATTTAGAGCGAATCTCTTGATAAGTAATAAGGAAATCATTTCTTTACAATGTTTAGTCAGTTTTTCTAACCCCTCTCGTCTACAGGAAGAGGGCCAATGCGTCAGCATGCAAGGGAAGGACCCGTCTGCCGTCTGCCATGGCCGACAGTATGTGATACCAGTGGACCAGGCGTTGACACAAACAACCTCGGAGTGCTGGCCCTTCCCTGACCAACCCAACCCCCATGGTGGTAGTGGCATGAGTCGTAGAAGTGCCGATTGTGGCGGTGGAAGTGGAGGGGGTTGCGGTGGAGGTAGTGGTGGCGGGTCCGGAAGGCAAGGAGGGTCTGGCGGCTGCGGGGGTAGTGGAGGTTGCGGCGGCGGATCCGGAGGTGGATCGGGTGGTCGTGGTGGATCAGGAGGTGGATCAGGGGGTGGATCCGGTGGCCGTGGTGGATCAGGAGGTGGATCAGGAGGCGGATCGGGTGGCCGTGGTGGATCAGGCTCCAACAGCAACCGCGGTGGCAGTCAGGGAGGAGACAGTGACCCACTTTGCCTCTCCAGCCCACTCTACGGTCAGACTGGCGAAGGTTTCCAAGTCGGCCACACTGACCTGTGTAACGCTTTCTTCACCTGCAGTCCAGACAAGATATTAGGGTCGTGTACATTCTGTCCGGAAACCATGTACTTCGATGAGGTCAGTTGGTCTCTATCGTGAAATATGTCAATCGTTGGGAATACTTTACCATGTACTTCGATGAGGTCAGTTGGTCTCTATCGTGAAATATATCAATCGTTGGGAATACTTTAAAATATCATTTGAGCATCGAACAGATACAGGCACACAAGAAATCCATGCTTTAAGTATATATCCTAAATTTATCTTTTTAAATTAGAAAATTTTCTGTACGAACAATTTCTCTTTTGAAACTAATCTTAAGTTTCTTTATCCGAGGGGTGGGGGTTGGGGGTGACTTCGGTATGTAAGACTGAAAGGATATATATATTTGGGGTGG
>MUZC01002921.1:287217-308285 GCA_002072015.1 Radix auricularia
CCCCCCACCCACCCTACATCAAACTATCATTGTAAACCATAAATACATGTCAAAACTCAACATGTTTTATCTAGGCACATTGATACAGTAATTCATTCCAAATTCCAAGCAGTATTATTCTAATTTTGGAAAAAAGCTTGAATCAAGATAAAATAAGCTATCCTTCAATATCTTTACTTTTCATACCTCCTTCTATATTTACACACATTAAATTTCCATAATTAAATGGTATTTACCTTCTTCTGCAAATCCATTGTTCAAAATATGTAGCAGACGTTCAGGTTTCTCTAATGAGCCACAATAGTACAAGGTTGTGACCATGGTTGGGTCATGGAGCTTGCTGATAGCTGCAGTAAATCTCTCATGTATCACTGCAGGAAGTGATGCCTGGGTAGTTGCAATAGGAAGAAAGAACTGTTACTATCCAGAATAGTGCGATATAAAAATTGGCAAGTTCTAAGAGGATTATTTTTTCAGAAATAGTTTTTTTATGATTCAAAGCGACTGTGATAATTTTTATTTTTAAAGTTTTGAGTCATGAAGATTTCCTGAACTTTTTAAGTTGAATGAATAAAATATTTCATGGCGAATTTTTTTTTTTTTTAACATCAACCAGCTATTACCTAGGTGAAAACTTAGAATGATATTTTAACATCTCCTAAGATGGTACTACAAAGTTCAGAATTAAATCCATATTTTTAACCTCTGGTTGTACACTTGAAAGAAAGGAAAGATGTGTTACCAACCTTGACAATAGAGGAGACACTGTAGAGGATATTGACAGAGTTGTCAACCTCCATGCCCTGAAGGAACTTGCTTATAATCTCAGCGTTGTTACTGCCAGGCACCGTGGAATGTAATTTGGACACTGGCTCTCCTGAGGCGGCCTCATCTGATAACATTTGTGTTGTAGTGACTGGTAAGGAATGTGGCACTCCTGGTCATGGAACAATAAAAGCATTTACAGATTTTATGTTTGCTGACTGAAATAAAAGCCAATATTTTGTTCAACTTCTCAAATTGCCCATCAATTATTAATTTAAATATAAACATTCAAAAATTGAGATTTCTAAATTTAAAAAATCTAAAATTAATAGCCATTCTCTCCATTTTCCATTTATAATTATTTTCATTTGACTTTTACAAATCTATATCATTTTTTATTTAACAATATTTTCTCCAAAAAATTTATTCTTAATCCTTTAACGTTTTTTTAAAAATATAACACATGTACTTTGATCTCCTTTTTCTTAAGTTTAAATGTATTTTAAATTTTCAGCACCTCATTAATAAATAATTTATAACATCTTGTGCAAATTTTAAAATGTTTATTTTTTTTTCTAATTATACTAAGGTTGTTAAGACCGCTCATTTTTGAGGACCGACTAACCGTTCAAAAAAAGACCGGTTAACCGATCGTCCTTATATCCCTAATGTTTTGAGACCCATTTGAGAACTAACAAGAGAATGTTGTCACCTGGCATCGTCTGATGGCATCAAAGCCCTCTTCCCCCCGCTTGCGTTCAGCTCTTTCCGCATTGCCCTCAATTCAAAGCATTTTTTTTTTTAATCCAAAAAATTAACTAACCAGTGATGGTTAATGGTCTTTTTTATATTTTATTTTGGGGACTCGTAGTTCACCGGTCTAAATAAGAGGACAGGTTCAATCGTTCGTTAAAGTTAGCGAGGTTTTTTCATTTGTTTCAAAAACCAACGCCTCACCCCGTCCGTTGTGACGTCATGTTTACCTCTCTTGTGTATGATGCCGATCAACTCGCGTATTAAAATTAATAATATAATAAAATTATAAAGCTATGGAGTAAACGATGATAAAATGGAATTTATTAAAAAAAACATTTTATTTTTCAATCGTCAACTCGCCAGAATAATTGAATTTTGCGACGCACACGTTCCCCCTCCCCGTTTTTTTCTGTTCAAATAGGGTTTGAGCTACACTCGGCGTACTATTAATGTAGTAATCAAATGCCTTTGACTAGCAGGAAAACTGTCACTAAAAGACCGAACTCGAATTTGTGGGCCGATTAATCGCCCGGTATCTATGCTACGTCTTTCAAATACCTCTCGTAATATAGGTACATGAACTTCACTAAGCGGCGTGCGCCGATAAGTTTTTGAATGCCTGAAATAGACTATAAACCGGTGATCAGAAAATGCGGATAGGTCACGGGGTCATATGCTTTTATTATAGCTTTTTTTGTCTTTACAAGAAACAGACTATAATTAATATAAATAGAAACAGCCTCGGCCTTGACCGTTGCTGACATCAAACGCGCACTGAGTTAGCTCTCGTACAGTCTCGACAACTAACCAGCTGGATCATGGTATCGCTTTTACTCACCGCGACAAAGCGAGAGGGAGAGGCGCGAGGCGCGTTACCGCTTTTTTTGTTTTTTTCACTAGTTTTTTTCACTACGTCATCGCTAGGTTTTTTTTTTTTTTTTTTTTTTTTGGGTTACACGGTCCTACGGTCCTGAATAAAGATGACCGGTCCTTGTCTGAGGACTGGTTAACCGGTTAGCCGGTTAACCATTAACAAGCTTAAATTATACCTTTAACTGCATTCATTTATAATGAACTCACTTAAACATATATACATTCAAAAATAGTTTCTTTTTCTTCTGAATAAAATAATTCAAACTCTACCTGCATCTAATGGTTTCAAAGTTTCAGTAAAAGATTTGATGGCAGAGTCAAGATGAAGAGATAACAAGTTTTTCTCTGGAAAAAAATTATGAAAATTTAACTAAAAATAGTTTAAAATACAATTTTAGGGGTTATTTTTAAGACTATATTCCATATAAAAAATTTTAAACATGAAAAACTACAATAATTTAAAAATAATATTTTATGAAAAAAATGTGTAGCTTGTAGATTATACATCATATACAGATAGGGCATTTGTTTTTGTAGTATAAATTATTAATAATCTCTTTCATGATATAAGCACATGATAATTTTATATTTAAGGTTAAGATTGATTTAAACCTACATGGGCAAATCATAAATACTTCATTTTTCTTAATATCAAACATTTAGAGACTCACCCATGTGAACAAGGTCTTTGTTTGATTCTTGGCCTGACATATACTTGTTTAACAGCTCATTTTGTTTATTGATCTTTTGGAGAGAGCATAGGAGAGCAGCATTAAAAATAGATAAGCAACTCATAAGGTTGATAATGTTATGCTAAATCAAAAGGAGTCACCCTTAATCCTTTAAATTGCTTTGCATTTATTCATGATTTTGTACATAAATGTTAATGTGAAATGCTTGGATATTCCAAGCATGGGCGTATATATGGGCATTTTCCTCCCCCCCCCCTTGATTTGAGAAAAATGTCATAAATTTGTTACAATAAAACTGAACTAAATTCCCCGCAAGTTAATTACATTGACAGTGTATCAACATATCAAACATAAAAAAGATTTATATCTGCAGTTATAACTGATTACATTACTGATTGTTGTAAATAATTTTTCTGTCACATTTTTAGCAAAAATACGCCAGCATTTTTATTTATGTATCCATGTAGTTTCACATAGCAAACGAACATTTTGATTTAGTTTTTTTCGCTGATTTCTTTCTCTGGAAAAACTTCAATTGTTTTAATTGGTCCTGTTGTGTTTCGTACAGCATTCACATTATTTAAATTGTTCACGACAAGATTAAGTTTATGTGAACTGAAATGTACAAATGCTGCTTTTGGGTATTTTTTCTAATTATTGCTTGGATTCCTACTTCTTCACATGCCATTTTAGAATAACAGCAGTATCCTTAACCAACAAGCTTTGTCATGTCTAATCCAAATTCTAATGAATTTTAATGATGGTGTTGGCTAAATCTTCAGCTGTTCTATAGACAATTGGAATATATCCCAGGAATTTTGTTACATCAACTCAATGCCCAAAACGTCATGTGTCTCGTCGGCAAGTATAGAAAATGCAACTGAATTATTTCCTTCACAAACAATGTCTTCATGCTAGAGAGACCCACCAATTTCGATAAATTATAGTGATTTGCAAGGTTGCCGAGATATACTTGGTCCTACAAGAAACAATTGACAAATGATTACCAAGAAATTCATCTCCAGATTGCACGAAACTCTAACAGGTCATAAAAATTACCAGAATTTAATTCTTTTCCACGAAGTACTAAATCATGCATGCCGCAAAATATGATTGTAGAAATGATGGGACCCAGTTAGTTGGATTTTCTTGAATTTGTCTTCTAAACGATGAGTTTAACGGCCCATCTATAGAAACTGCCTTGGCTTTTAATAATGCAACAAAATTGCTTGCAGTTGCATCTTCATGATAGCCTTTGTGTCATGTGCTTTGCATTTGGCTAGCTTGATCTTCATTAACATCTTTATATTTTTTGCATGGTTTAATGAAAAATTCCAACTGAATTCCTCGATTTACTTTTTGCGGAAACAAAACAATAATTACAAAAGGCGCCTTTTAACATTTGCAAGTATAAAAGCAATGGTGAATAGTTTGATAACCATGCATATCTAAAAACTAAAAACTCTGTTTCCCTCACTTTCAGCTCTTAACTCATACATTTTATCAGGGGTCCAACAATCACGAATCAGCTACAATTTCAACTCATTTGAAAGGTCGTGTGTCCAGACATACCTTCCAATATTCTATTTAGAAAATGAATAAGTGTCAGCAACAATCAAATTAGAAACAGTAGCCTCAGCTGTGTCTGGCTGTTGACTTGTACTGATGTCCTCAATGCATCAAGTCAGATGCTGCAGACGCCTCAAAATCTTCTAATAACAACATTTCAGAATCCAGCAATAGCACTACTTTTCATTGATTTTTTAAAAGCCTGTTATAATTTTCTTTCCATCTTTGGCAATCCTGCAGTTTCTACAGGTATATTATTTCACAGCAAAATTTAATTTTTTTATAAGAACTTACGTTTTTGATTTATTAAATGCCTTAATATATGTTATATCTTAGCTATTACAGAGCTATTTTGTGAGTCTTATTAATTTCTAAGACTTTTTGCGGCACTTGTGTTATACATAATTCAAATTTAATTGAAAATGAAACCTGTACAACATTGTCAGTTAGAGGCCGTCCATAATTGACGTCACGTGATATTGGACGATTTTTAACCTACCCCCTCCCCCTTGTCACATTTTGTTGCAAAAACTTAGACACACACACACACAATATGACGTCAAAAAGCTGTGACACTCCACCTTAACGTTGTATTGTCTATTTGAAAATGAGCATGTTTCAAAACACTTTATTGTTATTTTAGTATGTATTTAGTGCATGGCTACACTCTAATATCGTAACAAGCGGTAATCCATGCAAAACGTAATAAAATAGATAGTAAGAAATCAAATATTTAAGTGGAACTTTGGCTCATAGTAGCGTGTTTTGACGTGATGTCACAATTCTTAAACTCCCCCTACCCTCCGCACAAAGTTGGAGAACCCCCTACCCATAGGCGTGTGACGTCAATTTTAGAAATTAAAAAACGTGCGGTTTTCTTTCCCCCCCTGGAAAAATTCTTAGTGACGCCCATGATTCCAAGAATATAAAAATAGCAATCAATTTGAAATTATTTATCAGTAGTATTCAATTTTCTACATATTGCTCAGTCAAAACTTATAATAATGTGTTATCATTTGGTAAAGTCCATCCCGTGTTTTGTATTTACACAAAACAGGTCAAAATTATTCATATTAATTTTTTTTTAACTTTCTACTAAATGTATTATTAAATATGTATAGAATGCTTAAATAGGAAATATATTTTAGGAAAATTTACTTTAAAAAAATATTGCTTCCAAAAATTATGCATTTTATGAATAAACAGTGCTGATGAATGAAAATGCTATTGTGAAAAAAAAATATTTTTTTTTTCTTTCTGAAAAAGAAACCCAGACAAAATTAAAATTCTTTCATTAATAGTATATTTCGAATAGATCAACTTTCAAGTGAAACACTTACAAATTAATAGTATATTTCAAATAGATCAACTTTAAAGTGAAACACTTACAAATTAATAGTATATTTCAAATAGATCAACAATAAAGTGAAACACTTACAAATTTATAGTATATTTCAAATAGATCAACAATAAAGTGAAACACTTACAAATTAATAGTATATTTCAAATAGATCAACAATAAAGTGAAACACTTACAAATTAATAGTATATTTCAAATAGATCAACAATAAAGTGAAACACTTACAATATGTTCAAATAGATCAACTTTAAACTGAAACACTTACAATATGTTCAAATAGATCAAGTTTAAAGTGAAACACTTACAATATGTTCAAATAGATCAACTTTAAAGTGAAACACTTACAATATGTTTCAGTTGGAGAATCTCATTCCGGAATTTCATGGCACAACTCAACTGTCCTTGGTAAGCTTCTCTACTCTTCTTCTGCCTGGCATACGATTGTAAATAAATGTTACTGAGCACATCTCTGACTTTCATTCCCCCATTAATAAGCAATTTATAATTTTATAAACATTGAGATGAACCACATTGCTTGCTCTGTTCCACAATTTATTGACAGAAAATAAATATGCCTAAAAATAAAACTATGATTATTTGCTAAAGAAACTAAACTGAACATAGAATTATAATCATTATGCCAAATGGATTAACCAAATTTGTTGTAAAATGAAACTTCCATAATGAAAGTTTTGTTTACTTTCAAAGTACAAACTTATTTAATCGCAAAGGATTATTAAGCTATAATTTTTTTTATATAGTTATATAAAAAGGAAATTAATTGCAGTCAAATAAAATGAGAACATTTAAGTTATTGTTTAGATGCAATGGTTGGTAAACTTGAAGCAAGATGAGCAAGAGTTACACTTCAAGGTAGGTAATAGTTTCAGTTCATTACTGACCACATGTCCAGCTCCTGGTCAATTTTATACAGATCAACATCTTTCTCTTTACTGACCTCAGTATACAGCAGACTGTGGCCTAGAATGCAGTTAAAGTTATTCTTACATAAATTTATAATAGAGAATTTCTTAAAGCATGGGAGCAACAGCTTTTAACTCATTAGCTCCTGTTGCAACTATATGCATCTTTATAGGGGTCCGTACGGATGCGTCCAAATGAGTCTGTTCACATAGTGACGCATTCTTAAATTTTTAGTTAAAAATAGCATTGAAATCTCGCTTTCCTCTTGACTTCCGGCTTTTGTGTGATTGTACAAGATTTCAATAAAATTGACAGGATGTTTTTATCTTGTTTCACTTCTGATCAATTGTGTGAATTAGTTTGACGTGTCTCTATTGAGTATGCATTCACCTGGTGTGCCAAAAATCGCGATATCGGTCTTTAATCATCATTACTTCGCAGTGCATGTTAAATTACTATTAAACTTTATTAATTTTTTGATGCATTAATTTTTTAAGATAAACAAATAACTTTAGAAAAGAAAAGTATTTCTCTATTGGAATCAAAAGCTTAACAAAGTTGCTTCCTTTTTGTCTGGAATATGAAATAATATGGAAGTAGCACTTCAGGAGCTATTGAGTTAAATTAAACAAGTAGCCATGTTTAAATCAAAACAAAATTAAGATGCAATTGAAAAAAAATGCAAATTTAGCTGTGAAATATTTTAACATGAAAAATTTAAAAAATTGAAAGTTCACATAAATATGTCGTTTATTTGTATACAATTCCAAATACTTAATTATAATCTTTATTTCATATAAATCTCTCATTAACATAGCCATATTTTAATTATAAGTATACTCTCTTCTAAGCATACTTATTTTGTATTTTATTACTATAGTTCACCTGAAAAGGCAGGGAAATAACTCATAAGTGTACAGTTGGTGAAGGCATCAGCCAGCTCTCTAGAAATAAACCAAATAGAAAAAAGCAACATCTTTTTTATAGCTAGAGAAGAACATGAAATACAAGCTTGCAATGGGCTTATGGTAGTTAATATGTATGATGAATTAATGTTCAAGGAGCTATAATAATAATATAATAAATAACCCCTTTTCAGACCATGACGGCCTATGGGGCAAGTGAAGTAGCGTTCACAAGTTTCATTGACCACTAAAGAGCAGGGGATCGTGTGGTTAGCACAATGCCCCGGGGGCTTTGCCAGTACCGCAGCTCGAACCCGTGACTCGGGGTCTTGCTTCGGTTCGACAGTCCACCGCGCCCCTTCAAGGAGCAATAGGGAGACTGAACTATGCTAAATACTTACATCCACTTGGTATTAAGAATTACATCAGCAGAGAATCCAAATTTACTGAAAAACTCTACAGCAGAGTTATCGGCATGAACAACAACAGCTTCATAATGGCCCGTGACGGAAGGTGACACACATTTCTGAAGAGAAAAACCACTGAAAATTTTACAAATATGGAAAACAAAACACTCACTTTAAGTTCAGAAATGTCATGCATAATGTGTTGTATTATTTTACATTACCTGGTTAAATGTAACTCAATGCCTGATGGTGCTTTGTTTTATTCTTTATTCTAACATTAAAATAAGTGATAACTGGACTGTCTCGTTTGGTCAGCTCCACCATTAGTTAGTTAGTTAGTTAGTTATTTCCTCTCGGGCCGAAGACGGCACATAGGGCAGAGGTCATGGATTTCCATTTTTGACGATCCGTTGCTAATTGTATCAAGTCCTGGTTATTTCTTAGACCCATGGTTGAGCTTTCTCTTATGATTGTTCTACGCAGGGTTTCTTTTGGTCTTCCTTGTTTTCTTTTGCCTGTTGGTGTCCACATGAGGGCCTGACTTGGGAGTCTTCTCTTGTCCATTCGAAGAACATGGCCGATGTAATTCCATCGTCTTCTCCTTATAAAATTTGTCCACCATTGGACACAATAAAACTTGAATAGTCTAAAGGCATGATTTGATTTTTTAAATATTTATCCAGGTGCAAGCAAAGTCTTTAAAAAATATTAAATATCATTACATATTTTCTGATTGATCAAAAGAAATAATTTCAGCTCACCGATAATAAATAACGTCCAATTTTATAACTGCGGTATCTTGGTCTCACGCTTATTAAGGTTAAATGAACAACTCTTTCTTTGTGCTCTCTGCAATGGAAGAATAAAAATAGCTGAATTGAAGAAGAATATTTTAATTTTCACATATTTATACATATTCTTTAATATATTGCTTGATTATCACAAACTCTAAAACATTTATTTACATACATGAATTTCTTTTCAAAAGTGGCACATGCCAAGAGTCTGTTTTCAATTCCGATGGCTGATGCTGGCACAATACAATCACATTCATCTCTCTGTTTACGGCGTTCGATGGAAGCATTAATAAAAGTGTGAATTCCTTTAGTGTAGTTTTCTTCTGGACTGATGAAAAATAAAAGTTAAATTACCTTTTAAGTTATTGAAATTAAGATCCCACAATTAATTTGGGAACTTATGTTTCACTTGTTTAAAGCTTACCCATCTTCTTCCTCTTCATCATCATCATCATCGTCATCATCATCATCTTCCTCCTCCTCATCAGTGTCACTAAACACTTCAATAAAAGCACTGTAATTTGTCTCTTCATCCTCTTTGTAAATGTCCTCCTCTTCATCAACTTTCTCCTTCCATGCATTTTCAGACGGTTTATCTTCATCTTTAATTTTTTTATCCTCCCCTGATGAATCTGAGGAACATTTTTTGGCCTTCATTTTTTTCTTTACATTTCTGTCTGTCATGTCACTAATAGAATCTAAAAAAGAAAAGAGTAATTTTGTTAAAAAATAGATTAACATTGACACTTTTGTTAATTACCAATATTTTTCTTTAGAATGTTAAGCTTTAAACTTCCACATCGATTGTAAGATGGATTGAAAAATTCAAATTATTAGTTCTAAGAAGGCTAATGCATTTTCCATACACTCGTTCTATAGCCTGTTCATTCATAAGCCGACCCCCCTCTTCTTGGAAGAGAATAGTGTAGAAAGTGTGTAACCCACTCGTAAGCCAACGCTAAGAGTTCCCCGTATTTTTTGTTTCTTTGGTAAACAGTGGCAAAAGCACATATATTAAAATTCATAGTTGAAAACAAAATTTGTAAAACAATTTATTAAAACACCCACAAAAATAAATAAAATGAATAAATAAGGTAAGTGCAGATGTTTAATCATATTTTATAGCTTCTGGTAGAGCAGTCAAATCTTGTAGAATGTAGACAAAATCTTGATGATCTACAACAATAACACTGATATTCAATGAACATGCAGAAATCACCTATGACCCACTCATAAGCTGACCCCCCTACATACATTTTCCCTTAGATGTATCCCAAAAAAGTCAGATTTAGAACAAGTTTATAAGGTAATTAATTTAAAGACAGGAAAGAATTAAAAATACTAGGAAGAGACAGTGTCAAGTGGCAAGCTTTAAAAGAAGCTTTCAGTTCCACTAGGATCCTAAATGATAAATAATAATTAACAAATTTAAAAGACTATTTTAATTAATTATGCAGCCAATGTTAATAAATGCAGAGATGCAGGAACATGAGGACTGATAGATAATGTCATAGGAATGGAGATTTCACTTGATCTTAATATACTGTTAAATAATAGATAACTACAATTAAATCTTACCATTTATTTCTTGAACAATTACAATGGTTCTTGCCCATTTTGCACACACAGTGTTGTATATTGTATCTGTCTCCATATCTGGAAGTGATATGTCATACAAACCACAGACAGCATGAAGAAGATCTCTGTTAGACACCTAAGAAAAAGATTTTATGTAGGGATCAGCCGAATATAGTTTTTTACTATTTGCCGATTCCAGATAGTTTGGCCCTAATATTTGCCGGATCCGCATTCCAGATCCAGATATCTCCACATTTAAGTGTAAAAGCTAATAGGGTGTACTTTACAACTTTATTCAATTATTTAATACTATTTATTAAAATATTTATTATCCTACAAATGAAGAGCATCTGCTATCGACATTGTTACATTGTCAAAGTCAACCATGAACATTTTACAATGAATTGAATAAACAAACTTGAACGAAGTTCAACGAACAGTGTAGTGTGTACCAAGCAAACAGTATTGTACTGATTTGTAGTGTGATATACAAGAAGTCGTGACCTAGAACCTTAATAAAACTGTTCTTTTATTCAGACAATTTAAGTTTAATATGCTGTTAGTTAACTTAGTTTGTTATCTTATGTAGTAAAGTATTATCTATACTTGTAACTTTTTAACTTAATATATTTTTCTGGTATTGAAATTGATCCTTTTACTTTATTTTGCATAGATTTGAATGATTTGAATGGATCAACACTTGTTAATTTGTTTATTTTGTTATATATTAATAATTTAATGCGTAACTTGATTGATTAAGTGCTGATGTACCATACGAACGTTCATTCTGGCCACCTCGACTCAGCTTAGCATTGCAGATTTTACAGTTGGCCTTGCTATTGTTAACATCGTTAATTGTAAAATTATTCCATATTTCTCTACTTATCTTTGACATTGTTTATTAAACTGAAAACAAATTTTAAAATAATAATAAGTATTAATTATGAATAGCCTACTATGCCCCTGCAAATAAGCCTTAATTAAGACTTAAACTAAAACTTAGTGGGTGCAGATTCACTAATTTATTTCTGAGATGTAATAATTACGTGTAATTACGTATAGCATTTGCTGAAGTTGAGTCAGCTATAGCCTGTTTGTGTACGATGTACTATATGTTATGCAGTATTTTCTATTTGAAAATGAGCATGTTTCAAATCACTTTATTGTCATTTTAGTACATATTTAGAGTAAGACTGCACTCTAATATCGTAACACACCTGAATCCATGTAAAACATTTTTAAAAAATAGTAGGAAATCAAATATTTAAGTGGAACTTTGATTTAAAGTAGCATGTTTTGATGTGATGTCACATTTTTCAAACTCCCCCCTCCCCATCATCACAAATTGTCACAAATATGGAGACACTCCTCCACGTCATTTATGGACTGCCCCGTATAGTAAATAAATAAAGATTTCAGATTTACATTTAATGTTTTCAATATTTTATTTCCTCTTCCTGTCCGGTTCCGGTTAAACTTTGTGTTGTTGAAGAAAATTCTTATGAAATGTACTGATTTCTGGTTATTGTTTTTTTTAATTTTATAATACTTTTTACATATTTGTTTATAAACTATTTAATATTAATTTAATTTAATTTAAAAAATTCTTGACTACTGATATCCGGACACTATTTGGGTCTGCCATAGGAATTAGCCAAATCCGGATAGTGACGAAAACCTGATATTTGGTCCAGATTTCCGTCATTCGGGATATACCGCTGTCCCCTAATTTTAAACAAGCCCTAAAGTCTTATAAGCTTTCAAAAAGAAAGTAAATAACCTTTTACATCAGTGTTTTCAAAAGAGATTACACTTACACAAATGTTAGTACCCAGAAATGTACTCACCTATTTAGAAAAAGAAAGAATACCACTAATATTTAAAAGACCACACATAATTAACATACTACATCCATTGGGACAATATGTGTTAAGATTAAGAGGGAGTGGGTAAAGAATGCTACATTCATAAGACAGAAAGAAAGAAAAAATTTAATTGAATTTTCCAGAATAATAACAATTTTTTAAAACCCTGTTATGTTTTTTCAAAGATTTTATTTATTAAATAATCTTATTATATTTATTAGGGTTCCATTATCAATATTTTTTATCTTTCTAACTTCTAAATCGTAACGCTTGATTATTATTGTATTTGGTTCAATTTTTTCAATTGTAATCTGTGTTCACTGATATTATTATTTAGCAAAACGAACTAGTGCAGATTGGTTCCAGCAATTAACAACCTTATTACTTATTAAAAAATTTTAGAAAAAAAACTTAGAAGAAAATGCCAAAAGCCTGACTGAATAGTATTAGTAACTGTGTAACTGAAACTGTAACAATAGTCAATAGTAACATGATTAGCCTACTCCTCAAAACTTTGAATTAGATACCAACTATGGGCTTAATGAATAAGTTGAATTAAAATCTCACATTTAGTCTTACAAAAGTCAGATTATGTCTAGATTTATGGCTAAACTATATAATCATATTCATAGTCAATCCTGGTATTTGAATTGTAATTGCAGTTTTAAAATCTCAAAATATTCTGACTTGGAGCTTCTGGCTCTACCCATCGTCAACCAAAATTTAATGCTTTGAGTTAAAGTTTAAGCTAAGATTCACTTTAAATTATTTTACCCCATTTATAACTCCGTTACTTTCTTTGATCTGCTTCAATTGTAACAAACGATTGAAGTCAACGATGACTGGAACTGCAAATACTTTTTCGCCAAACTTATTTTTGAATTCGACTTTTCTATCTATTTGACTACCGGGTCTGCCAAAACAATTATTTTCATCACTAGATGAATCCATTGTATTTTTCGAGAGCAACTCTTGGCAGAGTTGTTTCCAGCAGCCCTCTTCGGATTGCTCTAACTCCATGCCTGCACGTCTACTGTCTGGAATTTGTAAACTACTAGTGTCACTCTCATTCATTCTATCAACATAGTAGTTCGGCAGTAAATCGTCAAGCAGAGGACACGTACTTAACCAAATTCGTATTTTTGTAAGTGGCAATTTTTTAAAATATTTTTTTAAAATCTAAAATTATTTATATTAAAGCAGAGGCATCAATAGGGTTGGTGTCACCCGGGGCGGTAGCTCTTGATGTCTCCCCCTCACGACTTAACCCATAGAACTGTTCCGAGTTTACCAGTGCTGAATAATGGGAACATACAGAATTTAACACTTTGGTGTCACCCCCCTGATGGTGTCACCAGGGGTGGCCAGCCCCCACCGCATCTCGTAGTGACGCCACTGTATTGAAGCATTAGCCTCAAAGACGTAGCGAGGGGGGCAAAGGGGGAAATGCCCCGGGTGGCACTTAACCAGGGGCGGCTAATTCCTGGTGGTTAATTAGTTTCTAAGAAAAAAAATTAATTAAAGAAAGTCGAGCTTTTTGTAGAAATAAAAGAAAAACCATGTAAGAAATTAATAACAGAATTATCCTAAGGAACTATCCTAAGGCATGTTTACTTTTCAACTGTCAAAACTTTAAACTTCTTATTGGATATAAACTCTTCTGTTACTAATTCGTTCTTTCGTCCGTCGAGTCGACGCGGACCACTCTAGTCATCTGAGGGTTGTGGGGACTGGTTTTGTCAATGTGTGCGCGGCTGACGAGACCGATCCTGGGACGGAAGGTTCGGGAACAGAAAAGGGCATGGGACGAGTGGGTTGTTTCCTGGAGGGTACCTTTTCTTTTCTGCGGCGTTGTGGACCGGTCAATTGCAGCTTCTTCCCATGTGTCTGGGTTGATGGCAAACGCTTTCAGAGGCCTTCAAATGTGTCTTTGAAGCGTTTCTTTTGCCCACCATGGGACCACTGGCCATGCTGTAGCTCGCCATAGAAGAGTCTCTTTGGTAGTCTCTCATTTGGCATTTGGGCTAGGTGCCCTGCCCAGTGAAGCTGCGACTACATCAGGAAGGTGAAGATGCTGGGGAGGCCTGCTTTGATACTAATACTACTGTACTAAAAAGAACTTAAGTAGTATGATAATGTAACACTAAAGTAGTGGTAGCTGAAATTATTCTTAACAGTACATTTGATAGCCGCTCTTGTTTTAAAAGCAAAACTTACTGTGCATGAAACATTAGCCAATCGAAAGTTCGGAGCGGCACATTGTGTGTAAAAAAAAAAGGGGGGGGCGGCTAATTCCTCGTTAATTATCACCCAAAAAAGCCTTAAAATAAAGTTTAATTTTTTTTAAAAAAATAGAGCAAAAAGATGGTTTAAAATCAAAGCTATAAAATAATTATATTACATACGTGAACGTTTCTAATGTGAACTTCTAACTCCTTTATGAATCTAGTCTTCTGATACTAATGCTACTGAAGTGGAAAACATAGGCAGGGGCTGAATTAGTGTACAAATATGATAATATGGTTTCTGGTATATATAACTGATTCAAGATTGATTTTAACTTAATTAAACTACACGTTAAAATTGTTGGCTTACTTAAATGGTTCATTCTACCAAAACATTATTATTTTTCTTTTAAAGTCTTTTGATATGAAGCATCAACAAAAATAATGAATAAAATTGCTTGTTTTAATGAAATTAAAACTTTGCACGCATATATCCAAACGCAGCAACCCCTGAACTAGTGCTCAAAATGTCCAACGTTTTTTGAAATAGGAAAGGATCAGAAATCGGATAAAAAAGAATTGACAAAGAGCAACAATAAATTGTAAAAGAAAAAAAAACAAATGGAAGGTATGTTTTTGTCAGAATTTTTGACATAATTAAATCATGACAAAATTAAATATTTTTTCGGTCACAGAGGACAATACTGTTGCAAATAAAGGCAACATTCCGGAAACAATGCATTTGCTTGCCAAGTACGATCGAGCATTCCCAGAGCATCGTGTGAAAAAAAAAAAGGTTTTAAAAATTTGTCATCTAAAATTCAAACTGAGCTCACGGCAATTTTAAGAGATATAGATCACGAAACATCATATTTCTTCAAGAACAAGACACCAAAAATTATTCCATTGTATCCGATAGCTCTTAATATATTTCGCATAATCACCAAACAAGTCCAGTTGTGAGATATGTAAGATTGAAAATAAAAAAGTAGACATTTTAGTTAGAATCATTCAAACTTAACATTGAAGTAAAAGTGTATCTACTAAAAACATTTCTGGAATGATTTTAATGAATGGCGATCTTAAAATAATGGACTGCAGAGGATCATCATGTGTTAATACATCTTCTTCATGGCTGGAAAGTATACATGTGTTAAAGGTGTACAACAATGTTACGCATTCTTGTTTAAGCCCATACACCTTTTTGGAATATCTAATTACTTTAAAAGCAAGGCTTCAGGATACAAAATAGTGATTATACCATGGAGCCATTTTTTTTAGATAATTTTGAAAGCTATAGAAAAACTGACAGAGGCAGAAAAAAGTTCATCAGACCAACAGACGCAGGAACTTTGGTGGTCACAATGAAATCAAAGCAATGTCAAAGACGCCCGAAATTATTTATACTGGAAAATTGCTAAGCAGAAGATGCTCACAGAGAAATTAATGTAACATTTAAAGGATGCTTTGACATTTAAGAAAATTTTATTTTTATCCTTTTCATTGAATCTTATGGCCTAAGGAGTCCCTGAGTCACCCAGCTCCAAATGTCTGGTTTCTAAAAAAATTTAATTCAAAGGCTTCACCTGTTTGTTCTTTGCTTAAAATAGTCACGTATTTTATTATTTTTGTTGTTGTTAACTTCCACCACTTTTAATGATGCGTCTTCTAATTAAATAAAGGATTTTGTTATGGGACAATGATAGGAGCCTATTAAGTTCTCATAAATAGTATAGTTGGGAAATGGCTGCATCTCATGAACCATAACTTCTGTAACTGTACTATGAGTTTGTAAAAGAAAAAAATCTGATCTTTAGTGACGAATGGTGCTCAAATTGAGTTTGCTATCTCTTACAGCCCCATGACAGACCTTTGGGTGACTCCTGTCCTCGTCAGCCCCCCCCCCACCCCTCTTTTTCTGTTTTTATTTCCTTTACCCAATAAACAAAGCGATTTAATGATACTAATACTAGGATATAAAGTTTAAGTGCCCGTTATAATAAATGTGTAAATACTGACGAGTTCCGGACTCTGATATCTGTAGTAATTAATGATTAATGGTAAACTAAAGTTACGTCTTAATGAGTTGATTCTCTTTTACTTCTAATCTTCTTTAGAGAAAATAGTGCCGCCAGGGGCGGATCAACACCACCCCTTTTTTCCCCCACGTCACTGAGACTTCCTTTAAAAATAGGGTGTCTGTGGTTAAAATAGAATCGCCCCTTAATTATATTAAATTGAACTGGGGATAAGGGTTTAATGACAGTTTATGTCTTCCAAAATAAATAGTATTTGTACTAAATGTATTTTTGTATGATTATTAAAATTTCAACAATCATGAGTTTAGCCAGAGTTGTAGTGAGGTGAAGTCAAAGGTCGAGCCTGACCCGAGCGGCTCTTTTAGATGGATGGCTAATTTCTTGGCGTTAATTGAAAAACGAAAATGCTGAAGTTGAACCAACAATTACCTTTATACACACAACTACATGACGTCAAACATTCTCACGTTCCTGTTATCCAAGTCTCGAAATTTCATTTTAAAACTTAAAAATGTTATTTTAATTTTAGCAGGTTAAAGAGCAAATGAAAACTGCTCGGCATTGACCGAATGCCTTACTTATAGTACTTGTAGCTCACAACTATGAAGGATAACACTGCAATGTATGCAAGATCACTTTTCTTTATTCAGCTTAACATTATATAACAGATTACACACACTGGACCTGCTGTTGTATCATAACTGAAAGTGGGAACAGTGGGAAACCATGTTTGTAGAAATTAGATCAAGGATCTACCAGGGCAGTGTTAAGATAAATGATTGATCATTCTTACTCTTAGTCCTTGAGCATTGATTTGCAATGACTGGAACTCATCACATCAGGGTTTATCATATAACATAAATGATTTACAGCTACACAATTTTAGAACCATTGTCAGGCATGGTCAAAACTCAACTTGGAGCAATCATAAAGTGCAGTTCAAGAACCACTGTCCACAATGACACCAGCTGGTTAAAGGGAGAGAGCTTCAGTGATGAACTGCCATGATCAAACCAAGTATAATTTAAGTATCTCTTGAATTTGAGGGCTGGATCCGGGGCCCATCATCTTTGACATCAGCCAAGAGATTCATCAATTTTATTTAAGATAACTTTGCTAGTTAATTTTAATAAGAGCGTAAAGCAAAACTTTCAGAGTTCTCTAAACATCATGCCAAGTATTCTGGAAAGTATTAGACTGAAGTTCCATTAAAAACAGCAGATTGTAACAAAAAGAAGAACCAAAATAAAGTGTAACATTGAACAACTGAATGGTAACAAAAAACAATAAACATGAGGTTTCCTTTTTGTCATATAACATTATAACAATAAACATGAGGTTTCCTTTTTGTCATATAACATTATAACAATAAACATGAGGTTTCCTTTTAGTCATATAACATTATAACAATAAACATGAGGTTTCCTTTTTGTCATATAACATTATAACAATAAACATGAAAGAAATAATCAAAGGTATAATTGCTCTGACAATTTCCTTTAGTTCTAAACAAGTTCAAATGACACAGCTTTGAATAATGCCCGAATTAAATAAATATCTTCTTTTGTCCATTGCTAACTGAAAGTCTTGACCGCCTTTTTTGATGTATGTTTTACTGTTGCAACACCCTGTTTTCACAACACTATTGACAGCGATGCAAATCGAAACTGAAGGGAAGATGGATTTCGGACCAGCACCAGATTGCATCTCCTGTCTCTTTGTGTCTTTAGCAACTCCAGCAATGCTATCACCGAGCAAAAACCTTGGCCTGACCCCTGGCCTTGACCCAGATCAAAGTCACCATGGCTGACAAACCCAATGATGGGACGAGAAGTGTGATTCAGGTAGTTATAGTTCAAGCTTTCTTCTTGGACTTTGGTTATCTGTTGAGGGCCTTCTTTAACCTCTGCAGTACTAACTTTTGATATTTCATCAACCACTGATTTTCTAACCTCATCCCTGGCTTTAAACTTTGACGCCCCCTCAGCACAGCTTGTAACCATTGGATGATCTGCCGTGCTGACTGTGACTGTGTAGTCCTCCCCATTTGTCTTTGTTTCATCAACATCAACTTGTTTACCCGCTCCGGTAGTCAAGACCTCTCTCTTCTTGTCACGTTTTTTCTTCTTAGCCCTCTTTCTCTTGAGCTTCAAACGTTCCTTTTTCTCCTCTTTCCTCTTGGTTTTGAAAGGATCCTTGTGCTTAGTTTCTAGTGGTCCTCCAAACAATTTATTCTTGCTAAGCTCTTTCAGATCATTGGATGACGGAATACAAATATGGCCGTAAGAAGCCGGCACCCCTCGGTGTAACAAAGTTAAATGAACTGGTACAAGTGCAGCTGAACAAAATTGTAAAAGATCTTGATCAAAAGCTGACAAATAAACTTCCTCAAAAGCTTTTTCATTTTTCACCTTATTTTCTTTACAGATGTGATCTTTTTTCTTGTTGGTTTGAATAAATTTTTGCGTGTCGGTCAAAGCAAGGTTCAAGAGTCTCAACATTTTTTTGTCTCTCAGCACAAATAAATGTCTTACAACCTGTGTTGATTGCTCTGCCTGCGATACACACACAGACTTGTTCAACGACGCTGCCCAATCTTTGATCAATTTATCGTAGTCAAAAGAGAATGGCGATGGGTTTCCAAACTTAGTGTAGTTGGGTCGCTTGGCTGGGGGCCTGCGGTTATATCTTAACATGAGCTGCTCAGTTTGTGATTTAAGTTCTTGTTTTCCTGAGGCAGAATCTGGATAATCCACTGGTGCGTGCAGTGTTCCTGATTGAAGTGAAATACTCTGTGCCTCTCTGAGCCCTGCCACTCTGGCTCCACGGTACACAAAGGCCACCCAGAATGCCATGGCCCACCCTGAAGGAATGACCAAGTCCCATCCACTGCCAAAAGCGCTACGGACTGAAGGATAAGACAGGGGTGATGAAGGCGTGTTGTTAGGGCTCGGTCCACTTCTCTGAATCAGTACAATTGGAATAGCAGACTCCTTTTCACCTAAGTCAAGAGGTGATCCTGCAAATATAAATAACAATAATAATTTTATATAGAGAGAAGACCCTGCAAATATAAATAACAATAATTTTATATAGAGTTGAGACCCTGCAAATATAAATAACAATAATTTTATAGAGAGAGAAGACCCTGCAAATATAAATAATAATTTTATAGAGAGAGAAGACCCTGCAAATATAAATAACAATAATTTTATATAGAGTTGAGACCCTGCAAATATAAACAATAATAATTTTATAGAGATAAGACATGGATTTCAAAGAAAATTGTTTTTAAAAAATCTACCACACCAGTCAAATGTAAGGTTATAGTTCATAATAATTTTTTGAATGAAATCGATATTAATTTTAACAAAACTATATGAAGCTCAATAGTAGTAGTAGTAGAAACCATTATAAATAAATCACACTTGGTTGTATCAAATCTTGTTTTAAAAAGAAAACGTTGAATGTTGACAACATGAAAACAGAGTCACAATTTTTAATAGAATATTAACTGATCTTATCTTATTTATTTTAGATGCTCCTACCATGCAGAATATTATAATTATACATCTTACGCTTAACCATGATTTATGTCTAGCATTTTTATTGCAGTTTTTAAATGTTGATAGTGTGTTGGTTTTCATAGTTTGATCAGGCAACCCATTCCATACTCAAAATTCCAGATGGGAAGAACGTACTGGTTTTGCATATGGAATAAGACAAGTGATTTTATCTTTATGCCTATGTGAGGTTTGTATTAGATCATCTTTGTGTTGTATTCCCAACTTGAAACCAATTGCCTTATGTATATTTACCACTTGGCTCTTCTATCCTCAAGTGTTTCTAGGTTTTATGATGTCACTCATGTCAATTTTGTATATTAACTAATACTAATACTATTATGAATGGCCATTTCACTGTTGGAATTACTTCAGTTGCATAAATGAAAGGTAAAATAAAGATGAACAGTAAAAAAAAAAAGTTTAATGATGAGTGTAAATTTATGTTCAAATACAATTAATCAAATTTTGATATTTAAATTTTTTTTAAAACATTGATAGTGAGATTTTTTAATATTATTTTAACAGTTACAATAAGTAAAAGGCTCATGAATGTAAATATATTATGTAAGTATTACTGTATTTATTATAAATAAATTGATTACAGTAAATATTTAGTAATTTTTTTTTTTTTGCATTTTTTTTATCGGAATGCATTAATGTATTCCATAAAATTATTAATATTCTTTTAGGGGCCGTCCATAAATGACGTCACGCGATTTTGGCCGATTTTTTACCCCTCCCCCCCCC